>CAUYRH010103764.1:0-76913 GCA_963574655.1 Perodicticus potto
CCAAAAAATGGCCGGGCGTTGTGGCGGGCGCCTGTAGTCCCAGCTACTTGGGAGGCAGAGGCAGGAGACTCGCTTGAGCCCAGGAATTGGAGGTTGATGTGAGCTGTGATGCCACAGCACTCTATCCAAGGTGACAGCTTGAGGCTCTGTCTCAAAAAAAAAAAAAATAAAGTGACATAACAAAATGACTCCAAAATGTGTGAAGGCTCAAGCACATAGAAGTTTACTTCTCACTCACATAACGGATGTGCCAGGGTAAGGAGTAGTTCTCCTCCATGTGGTGATACAGGGACTCAGGCTTCTCTAATCTTGTGGCCCCTCCTTCCTGTGGCCTTGTTGTCCTTAGTATTCAGCCAAGGGAAAAGGAACACAAGGAACCTAGATCTGGACGTGGCACTTGGCATTTCTGCTCCAATCCCATTGGCAAGAGCAGGTCACGTGGCCACAGCTGGATGCAGAGAGGGCTGAGAAGTGTTGACCCTGCCTGGGGTCCCAGTCACTTGTCAGCTCCAACCTATACTAGCAAAGGGGAGAATGGATCTTGATGGATAATTAACTACCTTGACCATGGTCACCTTCCCCAAAAGGCCCTCCTGAACTATCTCATCCAAAGAAAATCTCTTCCTTCACTGGGTATCTCATATCCCTACTTGATTTTCTTCACTTATCTGTCTCTATCCCTTCTAGAAGTAAGGCCTGTGGGGTCAGAAACCTCATTTGGTTACTTAATGCTATATTCCTAGCACCTAAAATCAGTGCTTGGACCAATTACGTGTTTAACAAATGCTTGTTGAATTAAAGGACAAATAATCCCCAGTTACTAGTGGGGACATAGAAGAGACCAGTAGCTTCAGGAACAGAAAATGCTTTGCCCTAGTGCTTGGCACATAGTAGGAGCCCCATTCATGCTAATTAATTCCTTTCCCTCTTCATTCTTGGTCTTCAGGCTGCAGAGTTTGGGGGGAAATCTAGGCTGTGTGTGACCCTGGCCTGGGTCTGTCCTTACTTTTGTGTGCACCCCTCCTCTGTCCTGTATGGGCCTTGGTTTCCCAGCCTGCAAGATGGGGATGAGGCAGGTAGGGCCAGGCAAACTTTCATATTCCTGTGGCCCAAGAGTAAACGACCACCCCAGAGCACATCTGTGCTTTCTTTTTTTTTACTGCAGACCTTTGGGAGAAAGGTCCCCTCTCCTTATTCTTTCCCCCTCTGTGGGCTTAATAAGGCTTAATAAGGGGCCTGGGTAGGCCAATCCACCCAGTGGCCACCAGCTGATACTTCCACTCTGGGGCAGCGGGGAGCGTGGCTAATGACAGGGTCCTGGTGGGGGGTGAGCTGACAGCCTCTGCTGGCCTTTCTGGGCCTCTATTAACAGACCACACAGGGGAATGTTTTCCCAGGGCCCATGATTTTCAATTTTTCCACTGAAAAGGCAATTGGAAAGAGGTGGCCAAGAGGCCAGACACATTCGCCTATGCTAACGTCGGCATTATTCCACTTGTCCTTCCTTCCAGCTACCCACTCATCCCTCTACCTAACTTTCCACTTGCCGACTCATTTACCTATCCTAGAATCCACCTATCTATCTACACATTTATCCTCCCACCTAACCATCTGCCAATTTATCCATCTAGCTAGACAGTACACCACCCAGCCAACAATCCATCCACACACACATACCCATCTATCTGTCCTTCCAAAACAGGGTTATCCAAAATCTATCAATCTGACACCAACTTTGTGCCTTGGTCTAAAACAAAGATGGGCAAATCATCTATCCCATTCCCTTCAGCCTTTACATTATGTCAGATGATGAAGAGTATATAGGGAAATGTATTGTTTTGCTGGCTGTCAGACTTGGGTTTGAATCTGAGCTCTGCCTTTATTAACTTTGTGACCTTAGATAATCTTGTGCAAAGATCTTTATTTTTGAGCACTTACTATGTGCAGGCCTCATGCTAAACGCTGCAAACAATGGCTCACTCTTTTCATTCAGCAGGTCTTTGCATGGCTCCCATACTTACCATTTTATAGATTCAGACACTTGGCTGGCCACTGCATAGGGTTGTGAAGGTTGCACACTGCACAACTCTTGGGACATCTTTTCCATCATAGGCTTATGGTAGCAATATCAGAGTCGGAAGTGAAATCTGGCTGCGTCCAAAGTCAGCTATCTTTCTAGAACACTGCCATCCCTTGCATCTAAGTGGATCTTCCTTTGATTGCTGAAATGTGATCTCGTAAGTCTAAGTTCAGGGTGATCCTCATTCAAACCCTTCCTTTTTTTCTCTGGGTGAAGTGAGGTAAGGAAAGAAAAAGGGAATAGAAGGGGCTGGTTCTATGAGGTAGTGGAAACTAAGACTGTGAGAGACAGCAAGAGCTGTGGATGGGAAAATGGAGTCCTGGAAAGACCCTCAGGATCCAAGACTCAAGGGAGTCTTAGAGCTCCTCTGTGATGATAATGAAGAGCAGCACTTAAGCTCTTCCTGTGTGCTGAGGCCACATGGCACCCAAGTTTCCCCGGCCCAAACAATAGCACTGGGCTGCTGAAAAGATTGAAGTTAAAACACACACAGGACTTAAAATGGTGTCTACCATGAGGAAAGTGCCTAATAGATGTCATTTATCATTTTTATTATTTTGGAATCACCCTGTGAAGCTGTGGGAGGATGGAGTCTTCTCTTCCTCCAGGCCCGTTTGGTCTGAAGCCCTCCACACAGGCTGCATATGGCACCAACCAGCCCTTCTGCCTTCCTAGAGAGTCCCAGATGCGTTTGTTCTGAGTGTGGCTTTAATTGAAGCTGCTGCTGCCAAGTGTCGGGCTATCTGAGAGGGTGTCAGGGAAAGCCTCTGAGAAAGTCATCCTTCTTCTGCATAGCCTGCACCAGGCCCCAAGTTCTAGCAGATGTTGCCTGGACAGCAGGATGATGGAGCACCTCAGAGTGCAGGTGCTGGTACCAGATGGAGCTGGGTACAAAGCCTGCCCTCGGCCCTTCCTAATGGTGAGAGTGACTTCACCTCTCAGAGGCTGTTTCCTCATCTGTAAATTGGCAGAGCAAACAGCACACAGTAAGCCATGTGGGAAATGTTGATCACTTATCTCCCCAGAATCCATTCTCCTCATCAGTTTTTGTTTGGGGCACCCCTTCCTGCTTTTTGCTCAGTGTAATCTGTGCCTCCAGGCCTCAACCAATCAGCTGACAGCCTCCTGCATTCAGGGTAGGTGTATGATCATATTGGTCCAACAGACTCCCCGGATGCGGCCATCTTGCCTCCAAAGAATGAAGCCAACTCTGAAGGATGCCCTGCAGAGAAGCGGAGAGACATCCCACCTCAGTGATATCATTCCAGCCCTGGGATCCTGCCGTACCTGCAGCTCCAGGCTGGAATTTCCAGTCTAGTAAATCCCTTTTGTGTGAGCCAATTTTCTGTAACCAATAAGCTTGACAGATACAAATTCAATGGATACTAGCTTCAGGGTAAGGCGCTTCTGCACTCAAGGGCTGCGTGTTGGGGACTGAGCCTCTGCCATGTGGGCTCATCTGGCTTTGTGTTGCACACCTGGGCAGGCATGGTTCCCTGCACTCAGGGCTCCAATGAGGGCCAAATTCTTGCTGCAGGGAGTGGTTGTTTTGATAGTAACTTCAATTAAGGGCTTTGCAAGGCCCTCTGTGAAGAATCATGTCCTCTTCTCCACTAGGATTTAGAACTGTACCCAGAGGTATCATTCCTGTTTCCAATCAGCCAAATTCTGAGCCCTGATTTCTACCAGACCCTGACCACAGAGGGTTAACAAGCAGGCGACATGTGGGTAGAGAGATTCCACCTGTGCTGGGTATGTGGCTCCACACTCAATCCATCAAGCCTCTGCTCAAGGGCATCCGATGGCTCCCCACTGGCCTGGCATTCAAGTCTGCCTACATGGGCGCATTTGTTTATATGTCACCTAAGACCCACTTCTCTGCAACCCACCGACTGATCAGGTTTCCCAAGGCTTTCAAGAAATCATAGGAGTTTATCCATTGGGAAAACTTTATGCTATTCCTTTTATTTCAAAATGACTGACAGAATATCAAATGATAGCAGTACACAAACGTGTGCCAGGCGGGAGTCAGATCTCCAAGTGAACCAAATTTTCACAGAAGGCTTATGATACAGGTGTTTTTTCAAAGGATAAAGAAACTGAGGCTCCGCAATATGCCCTGATCACACAGCAAGCAAGTGGAAAAGGCCAAAATGCAAGAGAGATTGGACTGCATTAGATTCCAGCTTGGGCTCCGCCGTCTACTAGCATGTGCTCCTGGAGAAACTGTTAGCCCTCACCTTCACTGTGCCTTCGTTTCCTTATCTCATGTTATAGTGCCTTATAACGTGAGAGTCATAGCCTTACCTTGCTGACCATCGAGATTAAATGAGATCATATATGTTATACATCATTCAGGTCTTAGGCCTCTGGAACATCTTCCAGCCTCCTTCCCTTTTTGTATCATCCCTTGGTCTGTCCCAGACAGACCATTGTTCACCCTGCACCTGATACCGAGCACTTCTAGTGCCGGGCACTGTTCTAAGTGCTGAGGTCAGAGCAATGAACACAATGACAAGGACTGTCTGTCCCCATGAAGCAGACATCCTGGTAGCAATGGCTTCTGAATATTAATGAACGTAGTTCACTGAATGTCAGCTGACATTATGAGATGAAATTTGGACCCAGGTCTGTCTGACCCCTCAGAGTCCTCTCCTGTCCTTTCCCTGCAATATTTTCCTGCACAGCTGTCACCACCCCCAACACAATATGGGTTTGTTTACTTTGCCTGTGCTGGGTCTCCTTCACCAGAACATGAGCTCTTCTGGGCCTTTACTTCTCTCACCTCTAAAATGAGACAATGGCATCTAAGCTGTCAGGACATTTCTATATGCAAACGTCTTTAAATCAGGGTGGTAGAGAAGGGTGATTGTCCTAATGAAAGGATACCCAGAGAAAGGAGTGGTTCTTTCTGACTCTAGTCAGGGAATAGCCCTAGGAGGCAGGGGTGTTTGAGCTGAGGCCTGACTGAACAAAACATGATTCATCAGAGCAAAGTGGGAAAGCATCCCAGGCACCTGTCTTAGTGAAGGCCTGGCGTCTTGTGTTCAAACCCCACCTCATTCGAGTTCTAGCTGACTTCTCCAGCTGCCAATTTCTCTTTCCTCCCACTCAATTAGTGATTAGTGCTGACAGGTGGTGGGGCAAACACTCACCGCTTAATACTTCACCACCCACCATCCAGCCGTGGTTGCTGAGGTTTCCATCAATCTGTGTTGCTTTGGGTTTCCCAGTGAGTGTCTGAGCATCAGCAGTCAGAGGCTTTTGTTTGTTTAATCATTCATTCATTTATTCATTCATAATGAATTTGCTCCTCTTTTTTTCCCCAGAGACAGGGTCTCACTATGTTGCCAAGGCTGGCATCCAAATCCTGAGCTCAAGCAATCCTCCCACCTTAGCCTCCAGAGTAGCAGGGACTATAAGCACGGGACGCCACATCTAGCTTGAATTTGTATATTTGCTCACCAGACATTTCTCAGGGTCTCCCACTTGCCAGGTACATGTCAGGTGCTAGGACCCAATGTTGGAATAGTCAGGCTTCCTTCCCTAACATGGTCTCATGGGAAGAGTAGATGAGAACCATGCCAGCAAATTAATATAAAATAGATAGTGGTGACCTCTATGAAGGACGCAAAAAAGAAGTTGAGAGATGATGTCACATAAATCTACTTTCTACGGGGTAATCGGGAAAGGCTTTCTGGAGGAGGTGACAGTCAAGCTGAAGCTTGGAGGATGAAAGAAACAGCCACGAAAAGAATGAACAGGAAGATGTTCCAGGCAGAGGGAACGGCATGTGCAAAAGCCCTGAAGCAGGAACGAGTATGGTGAGCTGAGGAACTGGAAAGAAGCTGGTGTGGCGAGAGTAGAGCAAGCTGGAGGTGAAGGAGTGGGAGAAGAGGCCAGGGCACACAGGCCCTGATGGGCCATGGAGAAGAGTTTGGGTTTTGCTCAGACTGCAAAGTGGGACCACTACCAGTTTTCAAGTGGGAAAATGAGATGATCTCTTGATGCCACGGCATGAGAAAATAGGAAGCATCTGTTCCAGGGATGTTGAACATTTGGTCTCTTTCCCCATGCCTGATGCTTTAATCTCTGTTTGCACATACCTTGCGAGGGGGACTCAGGACCTCAGAATACAGTCCATTCCATGTTGGATAGATTGAGCTGAAGGAACATTTTCTCTTTCATCAGTAATTTTCTCAAATGTTTCAATCTCAGTGCCCTTTTACAGCCTTAAAAATTATTGAGGACCCCAAAGAGCTTCTGTTTATGTGGATTTCATCCAGACCTAGGACTAGGAAGAGCTAAATGAGGCACTTTCCTCTTTAAAATTTAAGTATGCCAAAAATCTCAGTAATTAAGGTACATATTTCAATGCAATATTTTGAAAAATCCACATTAAAGCTTAAGGCAAAATGAAAACTCAGTAATATTGGTACTGTCTTTGTTTAAAGTTTTAATATTTTACTTATAACAAATATTTTTGCCTCAAATTTTTTCATTGCTATCAGAGCTATGGTGTCATATAAACTTTGGGCAACTCTGCTGAGAATGAGAAGGACAAATGATGTCTTAGTGTTGTTACGAAAATAATTTTGACATTGTGTATGTCCTGGAATGGCCTCGGGGGGTAAGGGCTACTGTTTTTGAAGGAACTTTTCTACAAGGAGTTTTCACCTTTTGGTCTTATGTCTATCCCCTCAGGCTGCATCCATCTCTGCCTTCAAGGGGGCAGCACCCAAGAGGGTGAGCTTTAGAATTCAAGCCAAAGACCTCCCAGAGCAGGGGGTTCCAACCCACCTCTCCCCAGCCCCCCTCTGGATAAGTCCCGTTTGACTGATATCTCTGAAAGACTGGGGGCCCCCAAATTCCCAGGTGCAGCTCGAAGCAGCATGGATCCCTCTGTAGACCTGTCACCTCCTCCTTGGGCCACTCCAACTGTGTTCCTGCCCCTCGGCCTGTCCATGCCCCCGGCCACCTGTCCCACAGGTCCTGCTCCTTGTTCTTCCTAACCTCATGATTGGTGTGGCATTCAAACCTCTCTGAGCTTCCTCTGGGCTCTTGGAGAGCAGGCTGCCCGGCAAGAACTAGCACACAGGCAGAGAAAACCTCCGCTTTGTAAGCTGGCTTCATTAGGAGGCCACCTTCTAAAATTCAGTTTGTCGGCGATATAAACAGGATACCAAGCCTGACCAGGACAGGCTCTGAGGAGGGCATCTGAGTGGGGAAGAAAGGAGGCAGCCACCTGTGGGGGTAACGGTAACGTGGGACACATTTCTCAGCGGCATTAAAACCCACTGCTAATTACAAACAGATTCCTGCCTGCCCAGGGTCTTTCTTTGTTAGCTCAAATTTCTCCTTCCAAATGTGACACTGAGTCCACAAGGCTCTGCCTCTCTCAGGCTTCTCCCTTTCCCTCAGTGGGCCTCAGTTTCCCTTGGGTCTGTAGCCCGAGGTCCATTCAGCCAGTCTAAGATCCCAGGATTCCAACTTCTCTGACTTCAAGTCCCCAAGAGCCTGGAATTCCAGGATTATAAAATGCCCAGATTTTATGATTGCAGAATTTGACAAGTCAATGATGGCAGGTTCTAAAGTGCCATGATCTTAAGATTCAGTGGTGTTGCGCTGGCCCCATATACCAAGGATGGCGGGTTCAAATCCAGCCCTGGTCAAACTGCAACAAAAAATAGCCGGGTGTTGTGGCGGGTGCCTGTAGTCCCAGCTACTTGGGAGGCTGAGGCAAGAGAATCGCCTAAGCCCAGGAGTTGGAGGTTACTATGAGTTGTGATGCCACGGCACTCTACCAAGGGCAGCAGAGTGAGACTCTGTCTCTAAAAAAAAAAAAAAGAGAGATTCAGCGGTATTAATATCCTGTCCTTGTAATGTTCTACAATTCTAAAATTTGGAGATGGTAGGTCTCAACGATTTTAAGTGTCTGCAAGGCAATACAGTGTGCTCTAGAGCCAGACAGCTGGGCTTTGTGCACTACCAGCCCCCACCCCCACTAACTGACCCTGGGTAAGTTACATCATCTTTCAGTGCCTCACTTTTCACATCTGTAGAGATCATAATCATTACTGCCTCATGGAGTGGTTGTGAGGGTTAAATGAGTTAATATTTGTAAATGGTGCCTGGAGTAGTAAGCACTCAAATGTTTTGCACCTAACCTTTATCCAAAGATGAACATTTTGTACAGTCTCAGAATCTGGGATGGGTGTTTCTGGGCCTTGAAGATTCCAGAGTTGTAAGTTTCAATCAATCCGTTGGTCAAAGATTCAGTGAATGACACAATGATTCTGTCAGCTGGCTGAGGACAAACCTGACCCAAGATCATAAGGAGGAGCCTGGCTGATTGGACCAGACCTGATACTCCCAGCCCTAAGCTTGGGACTCTCAGCTTCTTAGAAGTGCCTTCTTCTGCCCTCAATACATGCTCCTCAAGATAACTTGACTTTCTAGCCAAAGACTCATTGACAGAGACAAACTCCCAGAATCCATGAAGACATGGGAAGAGTGTTACACCCATACCTTGGAATTCCTTTTCTCAAGAACCTGCTATGGCTCCCTGCTGTCCTTCAAATCAAATCTTATTTCTCAGCCTGACTTTTGGAGCCCCTTTATATCTTGTCCACTTCAAAAGAAACTGAGGTTATCTGGAGTCAGGAAGAATGAGTTGGTCTGGTTCTTTTGGAAATTACTTCTAGTTCTGGATGCCTTTGTTCATTCTTACTCATACCACAAATATATATTAAATATCTATTTTATGCCAATCTCTCTTCTAGGGCCTGGGGACACAAAAATGAATAAAATTGACAAAGTTCCTGCTTTCAGGAGCTCACAAAATTCATTTCAGACCTCACTCACAGTAAAGTATTATTCTCAGGAGATAAGAGTACAGGCTGGCTGAACTTTGGACCAACACTCTGTGCCTCATTTGTAAATATCACCTACCACCAGGGTTATTGTGAAACTTGAAAGTGCTGGTGATGGTAAAGAGCTCAGTTAGCATAGTACGCGGCACTCAGCAAGTCTAAATCCATGGAAGCTGCTTATTATTGTTGCTGTCATCCCTTTAGAACACTTAATGTGGTGGCCAAAAGCCAGACAGGCCTGGGTTCAAATCCTGGGATGGAAAAGACGGATAATCATTGCGCCTGTTTCCCAGGGTTGGTTGCCTGGCATGTCAGCCATACTCAGCTGGAGCTCAAAGGGTCACAAAGACATGTTTTCCCTTCCCTCCAGCTCTCCCTCTCTCTGTGAATGCATCCCAACCAACTTTACCATCCACAGCCTGAGCAGCTTCCTTTTCCCTTTGAGATCCGGTGGCTTTCATGTAGGGCCTGAATAAAATTGGTTCTAAGACATAGGCTGAGACATTTGAGCTTGATCCAAAATCAGCAGGGGGCCAAGGCTGGATCTGGACAGAGGGAGTCTCCAGACAAAGGCCATCCCCTATCTCCCAGCAGCTCCTCTATACTGCTTGCATCTTGTCCTCATAGCTGCCAGGGGCTCCCACCAACTCTGGCCATGAGTCCCTGGCCAGTGTGAGGGTTAGGTTATTTTTCCATTAAGTTTGTAATTATTAAAAAATTCAAGTCAAATTGGAAAGTGCTGAGCTGAGCAGGCGGAGGTTAAAGATTTTTCCCAGCCTATGGCCTGCTCAGCCCCCACCCTGTTATGGAGAAAGGGGAATGTTTTCAGGAAAATAAACAAAAAGGCCTTGATTCTTTGGGGACTTTATGAACTTGACCCCACCCCCATTCCATACCCTACCCCGTTAGTGGGTCTTGTCACTCTCCCTGTTAATTAAAGGGAAAACTAGTTTCCAGGGCAATTTTGGCCCTGGCCAGGCTTGTGCCCACATCCTTGAGAGGGTGCCCATGGTGATGGGCCAGCTGGTGGCCTTGGAGGTAACAATTTGCTTCTAGATGGAATCCACTACCCCAAATAAAGGGACTTTGTCTTCTCTCCCATTCTCATAGCCCCCTGGCCTGCAAGGAGGGAGTTATTAGAGGGGAAACATCTGTGGTTGCCCAAGATCGAGGCCACCATGGCAGGCAGCTTTAGGCTACTGCCTGGGCTATTTCCCCCTGGGCCTCTGCCTGGGTCCTCAGAGCTCTGCCTTCTCATAGAAAGCTGTGGATTCACCCAAACTCTTGTTCATTCAGCAACTCTTTATTGAGCATCTACTAATGTACTAAGTACTGTTCTAGGCATGAGTACATGCAGGTGAAAAAGAAAAACTCCCACTGTTCCCAGAGTCCATGGTCTAGAGGGGAAGACAGACACTAAAGATAAATAAGTCAAAATAGAATCCATTGCCAGGCACTCAGATGGGGCCAAAGAGAGCAAGATCAGTGGACAGAAAGTAATTGTTGGGCAGGGGACACACACACACACCCCCCGGGCAGGGACCTGTAGGTTGCAAGAGGATAAGTAGCATTTAGCAGGGACAGGTTGGCCTCACACCTGCACCCCACTTTTCTACCTCTGGGCTTTTTAACCAAGGCTGCCTGACTGCCATGCTTTCTGCTCTCTGCCCAGCCAGCAATGACTTATCTGTATTTTTCTTAATACATAATTAACTATATCATGTGCATTTGTAAAATCAGAACACAAAACTGTTTGGTATATAACACAGGATGTCCAGTTAGAGTCAGAAAACCCATGTTGCTGACATCCTTACACATCTCTGCCCAATATAATGGTGCTTTTTCCATCTTAAACCCTAATGAAATGATGTTTTTAAGGTGGTGGATTAAAGACATTTCTACTCCCCTTCTCTTGTTAAAAAAATCTCCCCAGTAGACTTTTCCAGATCGCATCAACAAGAACAAGAAAAGAACTGCAAGGTCTGTCTTTGAGAAAACTGGGAAATGTTTTAATGCTGAGCCTCAGGAAATAGATGGAGGGGCAGCTGGTGACTTAGCAGAGAGAAGGAAAGTCACACCCAATGGATGGGGTAGGTGGCTGCTATGTGGGTGGATTGCTACAAAGAAAAATAAGATTTGCCTGGAGAGCACAAAAACTGGATATCCTGGGTATCAGAGGAGGTGCTAAAGAGGTGGAGATAAAAGCAGGGGTGTGGTTTAGAAGTGCGTACAAGGAGCACAAGACCCCCAGGTCCCCAGCCCTCACCTTGCCCACGTAATAGCTCCAGTACATCTGGGACTGTGAAGGGAGTTTTATTGTCTGGAAAAGGCCAACAAAGAGGCTTTAAAACCAGGGACCCTGGGTCCAGCAAAGGTGAGATCCTTAGTGCCTTTCACCTGTCTCATTCTAGAATGCCAGTGGATATGTTTATGCCCTCACTACCACTGCCAGGCAGAAAATTTACTATAAAATCCCCTCTAAAACAAAGACCTATAGATATGACAATTTTGGGGGTGAGTGCTCCATAAAAAAGTCAACCAGCCTCTTGATCACCTACCCTGCACAGACCCTACATAGAAGCCCACCAGTCCACCATTCTCACCTACAACCTATAGTCAACATCCGATTGATGTTTTTGTGAGCACTGAAACTGTAATGTAAATGAACAGCCAAAGATCACTGGAAATTTCAAGAAATTTCTATCATGAAACAGAGATGAAAGCAAACCATGAGGGTGAGGAAAAAGGACTTTGAGAAAGCAAGAATGCAGAAAGCATTTTAAAAATAAATCCTACAATTAATGTCTTTTAAGAGACAAAAATATACAATCATAAAACATGAGCAGAAGCTATCTAAAAGGAACAGAGAGTAAGAAAGTATAAATTTTAAATGTGTGCAACAGATTGCACAAATGGCCCCAAGTTCTTTCTGTCCTAGAATGCCTGTCCCTTCCCATGAGACTTTACAAGCCCTCCCATCATGAAATGGAATCTGTCTGGTTATCTATTGCTGTGTAACAAATCACCCCCAAAATCAGTGGATTCATGTTGTGGGTTAGAAACTCAGGGAGAGCTCAGCCAGATAATTATTCTGTTCCATAGGGCGTTAATAGAGGTCACTCAGGGGTATTCAGCTGATAATTCTAGGGCTTGGGATTAATGGTCAAGTCTCCTCTTGGCTGGTGCCTGCCAGAGCCCTGCAGCGTCCTCCAGGCTGGAGTACCACTAGAGGCGACAGAGCCGTGTCCAGATGTGGCCCGAGGGCCTTCCCATTAAACATCAGCCTGCCACAGGGAATGATTGCCCTTGTCCCCACCCTTGAAGTCCTGCTTAGTCCTTTTGAAAGCAGGAAGTCCTCCTACCCCTCTCTTGGGGCCCAGCAGAGTTTGCCAGACCCCATCAACTTAACTTTCCCCGCCCCCAGGACTGGGTTGACCCCAGGCTCAGCACCAGCAGGGTTTGCAAAGTGGAAACAGAACCAAACCCCAAAGGCCCTCAGCAATCACCATGCAAATGGGGTATCTTCACCCTCACACATCACAGGCAACTTGTATGGATTCGCTCATTCATTCATTCATTCATGAATCCAACTGATGTTTTTGTGAGCACTGAAACTCAAGGAGCCTCTTAATTTTAATGTAGTTCAGTTTAACAATCTTCTTTTATGACTGTGTCCTGTTCCCAGAGCTGAGGGGTTAGGGGTTGACAATGATAGATGAGACTGCCTCTCAGAGCTAAAGGTGGAGTGGAAGAGAAACCTTAAATAATAAATCCCAGCTGGTCAGGCCAGGTGGCTTACATTCTAATCCCAGCACTTCAAGCAGCTGAGGCAGGAGGATCACTTAAGGCCAGGAGTTCAAGACCAGCTTGAGCAAGAGGGAGACCCCATCTTTATAAGAAATAGAAAAATTAGCCAGGTGTGATGTGTACCTGTAGTTCCAGCAGCTTAGTCAGCTGAGGTAAGAAGATGGCTTGAACCCAGGAGTTGAGGTTGCTATGTGCTATGATGATGCCACTTCACATCATCTGATGTGAGAGCCCAACTAAAAAAAAAAAAGTCCAATTAATCCCAGCAATATGCAGTGAATGGGATGACAGTTAAGGGAAGAGTGTAGAGATGAGCCAAACCAAGTGACCCTGACTTATCTGGGAGGTATGGGAGGCTCTTGGAATGCCTACCTTGTATCAAATATTTCTAAATGTACCCTGTTTAATATATTTTTAGCTGTAAAATTATTTGAAAGAGTTTTAAGATTTTACCTTTTGTTAGTGTAGACTCTGAGCAATTTCTCTAATTAACACTTGTCTAGATTACGTGACAATCAGCATATATACTGAAAGTGCTTGCAAACAGAGAAAAATAGAACCCACAGAGGGTTAAACTCCACCTTGTGATGGCGAATAAGCTGGGGTTCTGAGTAAGACTTTGTTTGAGCAAAAATATCTGTGGCTAAAATACTTTGAAACATCTCCTCCCTGGGGGCCACTCCTGCACAGGACAGTGGAGGTTGGGCTGAGTGGGAAAGGTGGTATGGCACAGTCTGGAATGGTGGGGGCAGCTCTGGGAGCCCCCAGAGCCTCTGTGATTGGCAGTGGGTCTCTGGTTCGGCATCTGGAGGATGCAGTGGGTAGAGGGGAGAGTTAGGAGGTGATAACTACAGAACCAGGGTCATCTGTAATCGTGATCTGGGCCACTCCAGCTGATAGCCTTTAATGGCCAGACACCTCTGCCCCTGGGGAGCAGCAAGAGGCATTTCTCTGCCTCTTCCTACAGGCACAGAAGGGGAGGAAGGCCTCTGGCTGCCATCTGGGAGGGAAGGCTAAGCCTATCCCTGAGCCTGAGTTGTGGGAAGGAATCATCCTTGGAGGTGCTAGAGAAACGCGGACTCAGAAATATCATTATCATCAGGAGTCAAGAGCTGTACAGCTAAGCTCAAACTGTTCAGTATTTTTTAATAACTTCCAAATTTATATAAAAAAAGAAAATCATCATCAAAATTCACTTAAAAGAAAACCTAATGGCTCCTAAGCACAGGAGTAAATACTTCCCATCACTCTCAATTAAGAAATTTACGACTCGGCGCCTGTGGCTCAACGGGCTAAGGCACCAGCCACATACACCTGAGCTGGTGGGTTCGAATCCAGCCTGGGCCCACCAAACAACAATGACGGCTGCAACCAAAAAATGGCCGGGCATTGTGGCGGGCGCCTGTAGTCCCAGCTGCTTGGGAGGCGGAGGCAGGAGACTCGTTTGAGCCCAGGAATTGGAGGTTGCTGTGAGCTGTGATGTCACAGCACTCTATCCAGGGTAACAGCTTGAGGCTCTGTCTCAAAAACAAAAATTAAGAAATTCACATTGTAAATGTATCACAGCTTTGACAAGGAATAAGATATTTAATAAAGTAGCTTCCTAAAAATTATTTATTACAAAAGGAAAAGTAACAACTTTATAGTGGAGAAAGGAAATGTGATCTTAACCAATGATCAAAGTTAACACCAAAAAAGGGACAAATTGGCATCATCCACCTGCTGATGTGATACACAGAGAAGGATGCAGGGTTACTTCTAAGATATCCCTGCAAAAAATGCATAACCTGAGTCTAACAGTGAGGAAACATCACACAAATCCAGATTGAGGGACATGACATCCAACAGAACAACTAACCCATATATTGCAGAAATGTCAAGGTCATAAAAGACAAAGAGAAGCTGGGAAATTGCTCCAGACTAAAGGAGACTACAGAGACCTGGCAACTGAGTGCAATGTATGATCCTGACCTGCATTCCACACTGGAAGAAGACATCCCTGGGACAGTTGACAAAATGAAATGCAGATAGCAGATCTGAAGTCGGAAGACATCCCTGGGACAGTTGACAAAATGAAATGCAGATAGCAGATTAGTTAAGAGGTATTATTGGCGGCAGAGTGGTGAGGAACAGATATCTCACCACACTGATTGGACCATCAGGTCATTTAGCAGTATCTAGCCCAGTGTTTTTCAACCATTTTAAATCTCACGGCACTCTTGAACCTATAGTTGAACTTCTGCAGCATACTTAAATTATGTTGACCAAAAAAAAGAGTAAAAGAAAAATATACTTACTGTGCTTTGAACTTCTTTCAATACAATTTAATTAATGATTGTTAAAACTTTTGGCAGCACACCTTTCTAGGCACACGGGTTGCAAATCACTGATCTAACCAATTACAAATACACATTTCCTTTGTCCCATGATTACACTTCTAGGAGCTTTTTCTGCACATTCTTGTATTTGCAAAATGACATCTGCATAAAGATAGCCATCACATTCTTATTATGATAGCAAAAGGCAAGAAACAACCTAAACATTGATCAGTGGGGGACTAATTATGTAAGTGATGGTATATCTATACCATAGAGTTTATGAAGTTGGGAAGGAGGTGGCTCTCCACACACTGATGAAGAAAGATCTCCAAGAAGTGTTGCAAAACGTGAAGAGCAGAATGCTGCAGTGTGCTACCACTTGGTAAAGAAAAAAAGTGGGGAGGATGTGTGTGCATATCCTTATAAATACATGACCCATCGCTGAATGAAAACACAAGGAAGAAACTAAAGCCAGTTGCTGCTTCCCAGAAGGGGAACTGAGTAGCTGGATACAGGAAGGAGAAAGGATCAGTTTCCCCAGTATACTCTTTTGTACTCTTTGTTCTTGTACAATGTGTGTTACCTATTTGAAGAAGGAAGAAGGAGCCAGAAGAGAAGGATGAGAAGGATATGTCATAATTAATAAGTAAATACAAACGTACATGCATAACTATTAAGAAATAAAGTGATAATTTACCTTCAAATTTTACTGTCACCTTATACCAGCTGGCACACTGTTGGAAATTCATAAAAAGAATCATAGCCTCGGCCCCATAGCTCAGTGAGTAGGGTGCCGGCCACATACACCAAGGCTGGTGGGTTCGAGCCCTGCCCAGGCCTGCTAAACAACAGTGACAACTGCAACCAAAAAAAAATAGTAGGCCGTTGTGGTGGGCGCCTGTAGTCCCAGCTTCTTGGGAGGCTGAGGCAAGAGACTCTCTTAAGCCCAAGAGTTTGAGGTTGCTGTGAGCTGTGATGCCACAGCACTCCACAGAGCATGACATAGTGAGACTCTGTCTCAAAAAAAAAGAATCACAGACAGCAGATGAATGGGGGTTATCCAAGCCTGTTTCCCCACTGACTAGAGGGAGAAACTGAGTTCCTGTGACCACCAAAAGAGGATATGAAGGAAGCTAGAAGGTCCAGAACGAGCACCCAGGCCTTCTGCCCCCAGTTTGCGCATGCAGGCGGCCACCACCCCAGCCTGCAGGCCTTTCTTTTGCATTTTGCACCACTGCCCCTGAGTTCCCAGCATCCTGTTCTCTCCCCCAGGCCAGCCCCAGCCACTCCTGCTGGGGTGTGGATTTCTGGGCAGCCATATGTGTTTCATCTTTTACTTGGCTGCCCATTTTGCCTTCACCACCAAATTGTAAAATACTGGCTAAGGGTTCAGGATCTGAAGCCAGCCAGACCTGAGTTCGAACCCAGCTGTGCCAAGTTGCTGCTCCTCTGTGAGCTGTTGCTGGAGGATGAGTGGATGCCTGCAAACACATGTCAGGTGTCTGGCACCCACGGGACACACTGCCTGGGGCCATTGTTATTGTGGGAAATGAGCACCATCAGCCCAGACCTTGACTCTTATAAAAGCCTCAGCCAAAGAAGAAACTTTGCAGAACGGTCTCCAGAACTCCGACTGCCTGCTTTGGGATGAAGGGTCTGGAAGGAGCAGCCCGCAGAGTGCCTAGTAATCCATCTGTTTGTCTCATCTTGTGAACCCCCTAGGAGTGGTTCCCTCTTGTGAACCCTACTAGGTGAAGGCAAAGATGGATGACATAGCCCCTACGCACACACAGCATTGGTGATGTTATTCAATAAGCTGAAATTATCTGAGTCACATAGGTAGAATGCAAGTGGTACATTCTCTTTAAATATTTGAGATGTGTAGAAATATATCAATAAAAACGGAAAAAATCATGAAATGCATAAACAGTATATTGCACCAAAGAAGAAGGATACAAAATGGTATCCACCTTATGATGCTATTTATATAAAGTTCAAGAACTGGCAAAACTAGTCTAGGGTGATAAAGTTACCAAAAGGGTACTATCCTGAAAATAAGCAGGGCTGCTGGATGATGGCAACAGCTCTTTCTTCACCTGAGTGCTGCTTACAGGGGTATGTACGGTTTGTGAAACTTTATCAACTTGCACATCTATCTACACACATTTTAAATGCATGTTACACTAAAATAAATTTTTTTTAAGTAAAAATAGTCTTTTGCATACTCCTCAGTTTATTCTCTTCTCCCAAAGCTGCCATTGTAAACAGTTTGGTGTTTCCTTCCAAGGTGTTTTTCTATGCGTTGATACTGATAGATTGATCAATGATAAATAGATGCTTAGATAGAGAGATGATAGCTAGCCAGCTAGCTAGATGGATTTTGTTTTGTTTTCCCCATAAATGTTACATGCTGTTGTTCTGGGACTTCCCATTTTCTTTTAATAAAATCTTAAAGGATCTGACTACCTTAGTGTCCTCAAGCTATTCTTTCATTTATTAAAGAACACATAATATCCCACAGTGAGGATATATCACAATTTAGTGTAGTATTGCTGGGTATTTAGGTCATTTCCAGCTTTTGCCATGTAAACAATGCTGCAAGGAACATCATCCTTTTACATATTCCTTTGAGCATGTGTAGTTTTCTATTGAGCTTATGAGGAATTTCTGAGTCAGTGTATGTGCATGTGTATTCTAACAAACTGCCTACCAAAAATGTTACCCCAGTATACACAGTGTCCATTCATTCATTTTGCTCATGTACTTAATATTTATCGAGTACCTACTCTTTCTGGGCATACTTTTCTAGGTTCTAGGAATGCAGCAGTGAACAGGAGATAGTTCTTGCCCTCATATAACTCTCAATCTGGTCAGGAAAACAGCCTCCAAACAAGTAAAGACATAAATATGTAATACATCAGGTGATTAGAAGACTTAAAAGTAAACAAAGGTGTCTGAGCATGCCCACTTCCTCGTACCCTCACCAACACTGGTGTTACCAGTGATAGCTACTTCTCCTATCACAAATTGAGTATTTCTTCTCCTTCCCCCATTTTATGACAGAGTATTTTGACTATTCCTTATTGATTTGTAGGAGCTCTTTATTTATTGTGGATTTTAATCCTCTGACTTTTAAATATGTTGGCTCTACTTACTCCAACTGTTACATGTTAAGCATCCCTAATTTGGAAACCTGAAATGCTCCCAAATCCCCAATTTTTTGAGCACCCACATGATACTACAAGTGGAAAATTTCACACCTGACCTCAGGTGACAGGTCTCAATCAAAACACATGTACACAAGGCACAGCTTATTCTATGTCTCTAAGAGAAAAATAAAATTTCCACCAAGCAATGTGTATAAGGTATCTATGAAGCATAAATTAATTCTGTGTTTAGACTTAGGTCCTGGTCCCAACGTATCACATTATATATGTGCAAATATTTCAAAATCCAAAAAATTCCAAAGTTTGAAACACTTCTGGTCCCAAGCATTTCAGATGGCATTGAAGAACATTCTCCTTAGTAAAGTATCTCAGGAATGGATAAACAAGCATCCCAGGTACTCAGTACTAATTTGAAAGTAGTAGATGAACAACTACAGGCTCACACAGGAGAAAAAACACAATCAAATTCAAAAATGGGGGAGGGGACTTAGCATCCATAGCACGGTGGTTATGGTGCCAGCCACGTACATCAAAGTTGGTGGGTTCGAACCCAGCCCAGGCCAGCTAACCAACAATGACAACTGCAACAAAAAAATACCTGGGCATTGTGGTAGGTGCCTGTACTCCCAGCTACTTGGGAGGCTGAAGAAAGAGAATAGCTTTAGCCCAAGAGTTTGAGGTTGCTGTGAGCTGTGACACCACAGCATTCTATCGAGGGTGACATAGTGAGACTCTATCTCAAACAAACAAAAAAAAAAAACTGGGAGAGGGGAGAAGGCAGGGGGCTCAGTAAGCTCCCACCTAATGGGTACAATGTGGGGGTATATAGCATCCTTTCTGGGTGAAGAACATAAATGTAACTCAGACTTTCCCTAACAAACACAAACAACGGAACCTAATCGTTTGTGTCTTTATATTAATCTGAAAGGTTTTTCTAAAGGGAATGTTCAACCTGTACTTGACTTTATTCTTTGTTCATGCTGTTTCACAAAGTTCTTTTGATGGGGAACCACAGTGAAAATTATTTTGGACTTTATTCCAAAAGTTAGGCTTCTTTTGGGGAACTTTGTTGAGTGTTTTGTTTTGTTTTCCTACGAATTCATATAGGGAATGAATTTCCTGGTGTTTCCTTTTCCTTGCTTTGGCTACCAGGAATCTCCGAACAAACTTTTCTGTTACCTCTAGCAACTTCATGGCAGGCATTTGGTAGCCTGACCTCATCCTTGAGTTCACCTTTTTTCTTATCTCACAATTTCCATGTCCCTTTCTTTTGCTAACTTCTGGTTTTAGTACATCTGTCAGCTTCCCAAAATCAATTTTACAACAAGGTGGGGCAGAAATAGAGAATTTCACTTCCTGTGCACAGCAGCTTATTTCACAGACGATGAAACTGAGGCCCAAAAAGGGACAGCAACTTGAGCCAGGGCTGCAATGGGTCAGCAAACAAGTACAGGCTCTCACTCAGCTTCTCCACGCCTGGTGGGTTCCTTCCCTATTCAGTCCCTTCCTGAAGAGAAAACCTGTCTCTCACTTGCCAACTGCAGTAATCAGAATTCTTTTAGCTGCTAAGTGATAGAAGTCCTATTAAATAAGCAAAGGGGATTATGTGTTCCCTTAATTGCCCCATGAGGGGCAAAGCTAATGGAGTTCAGGCATAGCTCGATCCAAGCACATGGATAGTATCAGCACAGAGGTCTGTACACTCAGCTCTGCTTTTCTCATTGCTTGGCAATGTCATCCTTTCCTGCTTCAGACAGCCCCATTCCATGTGGTATAACTATGACACCAGCAGCCCCAAGGCTACATCCTGACAGCATGAAGACGGCCTGCCCAGCAGTCCAGCAGAAAGAAAGGATTTAGACTGACCCCAACCGCGAAGCCCTCCCCTTGCAGGCAGAATGACAGGCACCTTCACTGACAGTTCTAACCTCTCTCACAGAACGGGACAGAAGCTCCCCAGAAACAGAAAAGGGGAAAAGCAAGTCTAGTGGACAAATACAGTCTACAGAGAGCAACGTCTCTGATCCCAGGAAAACAGAGGGCTCCCAGCGAGGGAGGGAAAAGATGCTCCCCCCCTGCCCCAAGAAGCCAGTGGGTGACTGCAGTCTTTCTTCAATAGAAGACTCATCTTCCCTCCTGCTCTTGGGCTCTCAGTAGGTTTCAGGCTAGTCTACCCTCACTGTTTTCAATAACAGCAGCTCTCAGCTTGGTCCTGCCTCCATACACTGCCCCTCCTAGTGTCTAACCAAATCCTAGCATTTCTTCTCCAGGGTTCCTTTCACGAATATGCCACCCCAGGGATGTCCTTCTCCTTTGAACTTCCCAGTCTATCCAAAGACTCTTTATAACAATGACTATGTGCTTGGCTCTAGAGGAAGAGACAAAGAGGTACCATTGTCCTAAGAGGCATCAGATTTGACCTAAAATACCACTTTACAGGAGTGGCTAAGGGGCTTTTAGGAGGCTCTCGCTCATTCTGAAAAGACAAACCACACATCTACCATGGTCCCCGAGGTTGTTTGGGAGACTCAATGTGAAGAGAGATAAGAAGAGAAGGTGGTGAATATCGATTATCTCTGTGCCAGCACTGGAAAGCTTTTCATGTGCATGATCTAGTTTAGACTTCTCCAAATCCCTCAGGTAAATACTAATTTACAGACCAGGACACTGGTGCTCAGAGAGGTAAAGTGGCTCACGCAAGGTCACACAGCCAGTCACTTGAGAATCAGGATTGGAATTGTCCAGCTGTCCTGTCCTCTGTCTGCTCCTTCCCTAATAAACACCCCCTATTATTAAGTGGTGATTCACACTACAGCAATGTCTCCTAATTAAATCTGAAAACAGGAAAAGCATCTGGAATGTACTCTGAGGAGGCTAGCCTTAGCAGAATTACTTCCATACCAAGAATTTGTTCCCCAGCTGGATTTCTTTTTTCATTTCTTGATGTTCTCAATCAGCAGAGTGTAAGACGCACAGAGGATGACCAGTCCCACACTTCCTTTCCTTCCAAGCCTGCCTCAAACCTTTCGCCCAAATGGGACATAGAAATCAGTTCATCGAGCCATTAAGAAACAAAGTAGATGGGGCGGCGCCTGTGGCTCAACGGAGTAGTGCGCCGGCCCCCTATGCCAGAGGTGGCAGGTTCAAACCCAGCCTTGGCCAAAAAAATTAAAAAATAATAATAAAAATAAATTTAAAAAAAAAAAAAGAAAGAAACAAAGTTGATAAGTCCCCACTTGTTCGGGGTTAGATATTGACCCACAGTGGACACAGCAAAATCTCAGTCTCCATCTCCCCAAACACGGTGACAATCAGAGGGGAAAGGTGATTTGCTTTATAGTCTGAGAACACATCTGTCGTCAGGCCCATGTCAAGCCACTACAATCCGAGAAGAAAATGTGGGCTCTTTTCCCTTCCCTCTCATGTAGACTTGTAGCGAAATAAACTGGGCTTAAACATCCCGGCTTCGTCCGCTCTGAGCTGTGTGACCCGAAGGACTCTGCTCCGCTACAGATGGAGCGAGGGGCTGTGCGGGGTGACTGGGACTGTGAAGCCCCCTCCAAAACTGGCCGGGAGTGAATCTGCAACTGTCTCTCCTTCTGCATCCGGCACCCAGCAGGCACGCAAACCTCTTTTTGAAAGATTCCTTTGGAGCGGAGTGGAAAGATAAGGCTCAGTGACTAGAGAGTCGGGTGAATCTGGCGCCACCCCCTGGCCAGGGGGCCTCAAGCCGCACCACCTCTCTGAGCCTTGGCTCACTCTTCTGTGAAATGGACCCGGGATGCCACTGTTGGAGGTGGACGAAAATGATCTGGACTAAGGTGTGTTAACAGGCTAGAGAAGGACAGGTGCTTCATCTGTAACCGCTGGTTCACAGGCCTCAGCCTCCTAAACCCCCACCCCAGAGCCGGTTTCAATTGGCAGCTGTGAAAACCACTGGGTTGGGTGGTTGAAGAAGGAGAGGCCAGGAAGTACTGCTGTCTGGAGCTCTGTGGCCCCTTTCCTGGCAGATGAGAAGTCACTCTCATCCGGGGGAGTCCTGAAAGGTCCACTGGGGGAACCTTTCAGTCAACTTGCTAGAAGTATAAACCTGTTACAGTGCCTGAGAAAGCCAGTTGTGGTCTGGCTCTGGCTGGCCTCTTAACGTCCTGTCTCCTCCCCACTCTGCCTCATCCATACAGGCCTCCTTATTAATCCTCAGGCCCATCAAGCTGTTTCCACCTCAGGGCCTTTGCACAGCTGTTCTCTCTGCCTGGAATGCTCTTCTCCCAGGTTGTCACAGGGTTCTCTCCCTTACTTCCTTCTGGCTTCTGTTCAAATGTCACCTTGATAGAGAAGACTTCCCTGAGTTACTCCTGATATCATCCTCTGCTTTATTTTTCTTTGCAGCACTTATGTCTCATGTACAATGTATATATATTTGTGCACCATCTGCCTTCCACAGCCAGAATGTGAGCAACATGGGGCAAGACTCAACTAGCTCAAAGTTATACTTCAGTCCCTGGAATAGTGATTGGTGGATGGCAGGCTCTCAGCAACTGTTGGATAAATGGGTTGATAGGAGAATGGTGGCTAGGAGGCTGGGTAGATGAGTGGATGTGGAGATGGATGGGAGGGTAGGAGACTGGCTGGGTAGGTGAGAAGATAGGTCAGTGGGCCAAGTAGAAAGAGTACAGGGTTTTCATTCCAGTTGGACTGAACTCTTCTTTGCATCATGGTTCTAGCAACTACTACACGCAAAATGTGATGCCAAGTACTTTCCAATACAATGTCCTTGAAGTCTCTCAAACAGTCCTGAGAGGAGGAGGCTGAGGGCAAAGACAGACTGTGACCCGCCCATAGATATGCACAAGCAAAGACTAAGCAAGAACTTGAACCAGTTCACTTGACTCCAAGGTCCAGGTATTCATAAATGTAGCGAGCCAAAAAAGCAAATTATATTATTATTAATTAGCAACAGGGCTTGATCAGAATTGCCATTTGCAGATCTTTGGTTTGTGTTTGGGGCCTTCCCATAGCTCTGGGGTCCTCCTTTGCATGTCCACCTCCCAAGAAGATGGGCAGAGGAGAGTGAGAGTGCATGGGGGGTTGGGGGGCAAGGAAGGATCAAGGAAAATCAAGGCACATCAGCACAAAGCATCACCTCCTCTGTCTCCAGATGGGAGTCCAGGCGGCCCAAGGTAAGACTGAAACAGTGGGCTGGGAAAGAGGAAAGAAGTGGATGGCAGAACTACTGGGAAGGCGGGCTGGACAGGGCCATTGACTTACTTGAGGGAGGATCTGGGAGAATGTGGAGTCCACACATGGAGCTGGGGGGAGAGCGGGACCATCCCCCCAGCAAGGGAAGATCTGAATCAAACAAAAATGATCCTGGATCTCAGCCACATATCATTTTCAGGGAGTCTGTGAAGATTTAGAAGCACAGCCCCATGGTTAGGAGGAGGGCTTAGGAGCCTGAGCCACTTGAGGTCCAGACCTAGCTCTGTCCCTGACGGGCAAGTCTCTTCCTCTCTCCAAGCTCTGGTTTCCTCAGCTGGGAAATGTAGATAATAATCACATCTGTCCCTTAAGGATGTTTGTGAGGATTAAAAGAGGCTGTATACAAAGTGCATAGCATGGAAGCCTTCACTGGGGAAACCAGCTGCTGTGTGGTGATGAGACCCAGACACCTCCGTGGAGAGGCCCACATGGGGAGGAACCGAGACCCCCAGCCAACAACCAGCACTGGCCTTGCTGGCCGTGTGAGTGAGTCACCTTAGAGGCACACCTTCTAGTTCCAGCAATACCTGGACCTCAGGAGACACCTTGAGCCTGAAGGACCTGGCTAAGCCACTCCCAAATTCCTGGCCCTCGGAAGCTGTGTGAAATAACAGACCATGATGGTGTTTTAAGCCAGGGGTCAGTGAACTTTTCCTACAAAGGTCCAAATAGCAAATATGTTGGTGTTTGCAGCCCACATGGTCTCTTTCACAATTTCTCTGCCATTGCAGTGCAAAACCAGCCATAGGTGCTACGTAAATAAGTATGTCTGTGTTCTAGTAAAACTTCATCTATAACAACAGTAATTCAAGCAGGCTGAATTCAGTCTCTGGTTCATAGTTTGCTAACCTCTGTTTAACACTACTAAAATACAGGATTCATACCTTTCTCATAGTATACAAAAAATGACAGTCCATGGAGTGGACTGTCTTGCCTGGAATGCCCAACTCCATCTCTTGTGGGTCTCTCCCTTGGATAGCTCAGGTCTCAGGGCAGGGTCTGTGTTGACTCATCCCCATGTCCCCAGCTCCCCCAGCTCTCAGCACCATACACAGAGAAAAAGCTACCACTTGCTGAGGAGAAACTAAGTTAAAACTCAAGGCACTATTGTGCTGTGAATGGAGAGCAGATTTATGGGGCTATGGGAATTCTCCCAGGATTAATGTGGTCTGGAAGGCTTCCTGCAGGAGGTGAACTTGCGCTAAGTCTTAAAGAGTTGGTACAACTCAGAGAGGCATTGCACAAAAGCATGATCATTTCGGACCAGAGGGACGGGCACGAGCAAGCAAAGCATGAAAAAGTAGACTCTTAGTGGTGAGGTCAGAGTGCTGGGGAACTTCCATGCCAGGTAGGATGCTTGGATGTCATCCTGGACACCTCATTCTAAACAGAGGTAAATAGGAGCCATAGACGAGCTCTAAGGAGAGCACTGTGACTCTCATAAAATTCTGTGGCCCAGAGACAATGAGGACACCACAGTAAGCCACTGGTGCCAAGGATTCAAGCCAATGGGAGATCAACACCACCTCCCTGGATCCCCTGGAGACAGTGAGGACACCTCAGGCATCTTGGCTGAGGGCAGGGGGCTGCTGTTTACACACCATCTCCCACCAGTCACTGGCCAAGGCTGCTCCAGCACCTCCGGCCTGCAGGTATTTGCAGAAGGCTCTTTGGGGCATGGAAAGGTGAGAGCTGAGGGAATATGGCAGGACAGTGAGGGAATGTGCTAGGGTGGGGCGAAGCAAAACAGGTATCTTAGGAATAGCAACTAAGCAGCTGTATATGTTGTATGTCGGGGTGGGGCGTGAGGTTGCCGGGGTAGGGGCAGGGGGTGTACCCTGAGAGCAAAGCCAGTCTCCACAGACCCAGGGAAGAGGTGTGTGGGTCCTTCCAGAGTCAGAAGCCAGAAGTGGAAAAGGGTGATGCCTGGGTGTGAGATGCCCACAGGACCTGGAGAGACCTGCTCCAGCTAGGTGGACAAAACATGGTGACATGTCAGAGCTGGGAAAGAATTTGGGAGAGCTGCAGAGATGCAGGAGGGAGAGCAGAGCCACAGACGCCTCAGGAATGCAGCAAGGAGGGGAAGAGAAAGAGGCTGGCCTGGGAGGAGCAGCAGTGTTGAGCTGATGCCTGTGAAGAGATTAGCATTTGATAAGAGCTGAGCACTCCACGGGAGTATTATTGACTTAGGAGTATTGATTGTGTTACCATTGCTTTCAGAACTGTTTACACAGGTTTACTTAAATGTCTGGTACATCACAGCTGCAGATAAAACATTTCTTTAATTACTTAGTGGATATTCTCAATCCCATTTTACGGATTTGGGAATTGAGGCTCAGAGAATTAAAGCATCTTCATTCCTACAGGACAGAGGCCCACAGGGAGACTGGAGAGATAAAGAGAGGGCCTGGTCCCTGTTGTGTATGCTTCATAACAGAGCAGGATGTAGAGGTGAGGACAGACTCCAGAGGGGACAGAGAGAGAAGGGCAGAACTTCTAGAATGTTCCTTGATGAGAGGAAGAATTGGAGGGACAACTGGGCAGGAAGGGCTGGAGCGAACAGAGCCTGTAGGAGACAAGAGAGTAGAGATAAGGAGGGAAGGCAGGAACTAACAGAGGGTGTGGGGTCAGGCCCATTCAGGACTGAGAGCAGCCATCTCTCCCTCTGCCTTATAAGAAAGGACCAAGAAATGAATGTGCAGGGCACAGGGGAGTGGAGGCTGGTGGTTTTCTGCTGGTGCTTGTGGCTAGGACCTCCAGGCCTAGCCCCATATCCAATCTCTCTTTCTCTTGGTTAATATTTCCCTGATTTTTGTCTAAGCACATGGCTGCACTGTGGAATATTACATTGCCCAACCTCCCTTGCAATTGGGCATGGCAGAGCAGCTGTGGGCTGACCACTCCCACCAGCTGGATTATGTGGTGTTGGGAGCATCCTTGGGTAGCTTCCTTGGAGCCATGGGGACATTTCCCCCAAAGTGCATGGTTTACCTCTGGGATGCTGTGGAAGAGAACACACCTACACCTGCACCACATTTCAATCATTCTCACCCCAGGTCAACTCTATGCCAAGGGAGTGGCTCTCTTGCTGCCGCCCATGACCAGGTACCCCATCTCCCAGTTCTCTTCCTTTGTGGCATTTTCCACCATCCATCTTCCTTCTTCAGCCCCTGTCCAAATGGACAGTCAGCTCTGGGAGGGCAGCCCACCAGAGACCTGATGTCCCCTCACTATGAAAAATCTGTCTTTGTCCTTCCCCCCTCACCTCCAGCCCATGACCAAAGGATTAACTTGATTGTGAACATATTTCAGAAGTATTTTCATTGTTGCTTTAAAATATTTTTCCTTTGTTTTTTGTTTGAAAGAGTGTTACAACTTCATCCTCAGGGAGAAGAGAAAAACCTTACCCCAGCTGACCAAGGCTGCGAATGTAAGACCAGCAACCACTGCATTAAATAATAAAATCTGAAAACCACCCAAACAATGGAACTCCTCAGAGTTCTGGCGTCAGGAGGACTTGGGTCTTTGAGGCTGTCCACACTGGGGAGGGCTTGATGGGGGGGGGATTGCAAACACAGGGGCTGAGATGGGGGTCTTGCTTCCTGCAGTGACTTGTAAATTCTGCTCTTATGCCTAGACCTTCTCCAAAGAGTGCTGAAAGTTTTCTTTTCCACTATTTCCCAGGTGGATGGACTAAAGCCTGGGGACTATGGGCAATTGGATTTATATAACAGATCCAGGATAGGGCTAGAGGCTAACTTTCCAAGTTAGAGGGTCTGTTTGGGGCCAAAGTTAGGGTTCAATATGAAGCCAGGATCATGAATCAATACGAGACCAGGATTAGGACTCAGTCTATATATAACAAGGATCAGTTTGAGACTTGAGTCAGGAGCCTAGTATGAAACAAGATTCAGGGTTCTGACTGAAACCAAAATTGAAGGTTAGTCTGGGCTTCAGTCTATGATCAAGAATGGAGTCAGAACCTCACCTGAGACCAGGGTTATGAACTGGTCTGAGGTCACTGGGATCAGTTCAGATTTTAGTGTATGATGCAGGATCAGGGCTCTGACCTGGTCTCTGTGTGTGACTAGGATCAGGATTCATCCTGTGTTCTCAAACCACCAAAATGGAGTCCTGGCTCCACCACTTCCCAAGACCATGGGCAAGTCAGTTCACTCACAAGGCCTCAGTTTCCTCTTTTATAAACTGGGGATACTTGGGATAATCATAACCCATATCATGAATCCTTCCATAGTTAAAGGTTACATTGAATGAGATAGCAGATGTCAGCAAGCTTTGCAAACTGCAGAGTCTTGGGCAGACATTTATGTAAACACCCTGGAGGAAACTCCAAAGAAGGCTCATTGTGGGAAAGTCCAAATGTCACCAAGCCTCCTACTACATCTTCTATCCTAGTTTTTCTTCTGCCTGTGAAAGTAATAATTCCTAACTCACAATTATACAGAATGGTTCTGCACCATGTTCTGAGAGCTTCATGTATATTTAACTAATTTAATCCTCAAACAACCCCATCAAGGAGGTAGGTATCTCTATTTTCAATGAGAGAAACTGAGGCAGTAATAAGTTCACTAACTTGCTTAACTAAAATAACAACAAATAGGTTGAAAATCTCTGATTCAAATCCAGGCTGTTTTGCTCTCAAGTCTATGCTGAGTGTAGAAACTAGGGCAAGGGGACAGAGGATGAGTCTGGGGGATTCTTCATGGAACACAGAATCAGGGACGACAGGTACAAGTCAGTCGAAAGGTTTAAGGGGGACTTGTGGCCCCCAGCAGCCTTCCTTTTCCCAGGAAGCCAAATCTTTCAGCCAACCCCACTCCCACATGGGGACATAAAAGGGTGAGGGAGGAATTGGCGGGTGGCATTAAGGCATCTCTTTAAACTTGTTTGTTTATGGAAAGAAACTTCAGGCCAGCTGCTGAAAACCTGTATTTTATGGGTAATTTTTCAATTTATTTCACACTGGTATTAAAGAAAGAACAACAACCCACCCCACCATGGAGGCTGCGATTCCACGGGGGCTGGTGAGGGTGGGGCAGCTGGCTTGAAGCAGCTCCTTTGTCTGCCTGAACACCCCGCAGGGACAAGGCTGTTTGCCTTCCCTTGGGAAAAACTAGATGAAATAGAGAATGAAGGTGGGGGTTGCAGGGATTTTGATTTAAAAGGCGAACAGGATGAAGTCCAGAGGAGGAGGGCAGGGGGTTCAATGCTCTGTTTTACAGACGATGAAACTGAGGCACAGATGCCTGCACTACCTTAAAGGCTGTCAGGAGAATTAGCATGATACTATCTTGGTTTGGAGGTGCCAGAAGCAGATCCTGAGTCAAAGATTTGAGTTCAAGAAGTTTGGGGGAAAATTGACCCCAAGGAACATGGCATGGAGCATGAGTGAAACAGGAAGGGAAGTCAGCCCATGAAGGGCGGTTATCTACATAGTTAACATCACGGGCAACTGAAGCTCAGTCCCTCCGGGGAGTCCTGCGAGACACCATAGAACATGCCTTAGGATGTTTATCCATCATCAGACATTCTCCTGTACTCATGAGTCCATAAGCAATTCCCCCCTCATTTGTTGCATTTTTCAGTTCTACAATTTCTATTTCATTCTTTTTTATAATTTCTGTTTTTATTTATTTCATCATAATTTCTCACTGAAGCATTTTTATAATGGCCACTACAACATCCTTGTTAGATAATTTCAATATCTGAGTCATCTTGATATTAGCATCAGTTAATTGTCTTTTCTCCTTAAAATTGTGATTTTTCTGGTTCTTAGTATGGCAGGACATTTTGGCTTTTGTATTGGGAAACTTCAGACTCTATTTACTCTTTCATTTTAGAAGGTAATATCACTGTTTAGTGGCGGCATATAGGTTCTCATTGACTCATGTGGGCTACAGTTCCAATGACACTTTAGTTGTATTCTGTTCAATTGTATTCTGGTTTGCCTTGATCTTCTGCTGCGATTGAGGTTAGTATTATCCTAATACCAAAACCAGATAAAGGCAGAACAAAAAAGAAATATAGACCCATATTCTTCATGAATACAAGGCACAAAAATCCTTAGCAAAATACTAACAAATAGAATTCAATAAAATATAAAAAGACTGGCACACCATGACCAAGTGGGGTTTATTCCTTCAGAGGAAGGCTGGTTCAATATTTGAAAGTCAAGAAATGTACTACCGGCTCAGTACCCATAGCTCAGTGAGTAGGACACCGGCCACATACACTCAAGCTGGTGGGGTTGAGCCCATCCCAGGCCTGCTAAACAACAATGACAGCTGCAACCAAAAAATAGCTGGGCATTGTGGCAGGCACCTGTAGTCCCAGCTACGTGGGAGGCTGAGGCAAGAGAATTGCTTAAGCCCAAGAGTTGGAGGTTGCTGTGAGCGGTGATGCCATGCCACTCTTCCCAGGGCGACATAGTGAGACTCTGTCTCAAAAAAAAAAAAAAAAGAAAGAAAGAAAAGAAATGTACTACCCTATATCAACTTGCCAAAGAAGAAAAGTTAAGTGGTTATATCAACATACAGAAAAAAATTGACAAAATTCAACATCCATTCATAATAAAAACTTTCCCAAAAATAGCAACAGAGGACCTTTCTCAACTCAATAAAGAGTATCTACAAAAAACCCATAGCTAATATCATACTTAATGATGAAAGACTGCTTTCCTACTAAAACTAAAAACAAGGTATAAATGTCCACTCATATCACTCTTATTTAGCATACTGCTGGAAGTTCTGGCTAGTTCAATGAGCAGGAAAAGAAAGTCTACACGAAGACTAGAAAGAAATAAACTTGTCTCTATTTGTAGTTGACATGATTGTCTATATTAAGAAACCCAAGAAATCTACAAAAATACCCCTAGAATTAATAAGTGAGTTTATCAAGGTGGCAAGATACAATATCCACACACAAAAATCAATCATATTTCTATATAGTAGCAATAAACACATGGACAGCAAAATTAAAGATACAGTACCATTTACAATTTCTAAAAGAGAAAAACTAAGTAAATACTTCGGTTTAAATCTAACAAAATGTGTTTAGGACTTGTATGATGAAACTGACAAAGCACATTTTAAAATCAAAGAAGATCTAAAAGGGAAATATGTTCATAGATTAGAATACTCGACATAGTAAAGATGTCAATTCTTCCCAAATTGGTATATTACATACATTTAATGCAATTTGGATCAAATTCCCAGTAGATGGAAAGGCAAAGGAACTAGACAAGCTGAAATAATTTTGACAAAGAAGTATGCAATTGGAGGGATAAGTCTACCTAGTTTCAAAAAAGTATAATATTGTCAGGCAGAAAAGCACAAAGATAACCCCAAAATAAATCCACACAAATATGCCCAATTGACAAAGGAGCAAAATCAATTCAATGGAGGTAGAACAACTTTTACATCAAATCATACTACAGCAACTGGACATTCCCAGGCTATAATAAAATAACATAAAACGAAACTTGACCTATAATCTCACATCTTACACAAAAATTAATTCTAAATGGAATATGGAGTTAAATGTAAAATGCAAAACTGTATAACTTTTAGAAAAAATAGGAGAAAATTTTTGAGAGTTGGGTCTATAAAACGTTCTTATACTTGACTCCAAAAGCATGATCCATAACAAGAAAAAAATTGATAAAGTGGATCTAAGCAAAATTATAAAAAACTCTAATAAGATGAAAAGACAGATTACAGGTCAGGAGAAACCACAGTAGAATTCCTATAAGTTGACTACCCAGCAGACTGTCATGAACTGGTCAACCTATGGAGGTGGTCAACGTAAGGAACTAGGTCTATTGTACACTGAATACATGTGGTGCATGTCCAGTCTATGAAAATTAGGTCAAGTTAAGGAGATGGCCAGTGTAGGGAGGTGGTCAACTATGTAGGTTCTACTACAAATCACATATCCAACAAAGAATTTCTATCTAGAGACTCCTGTATAGAGAACACTTAAGATACAACATTAACCCCTCCGAAATAACAACCAAAAATATGCAAAAGATATGCATAGGCATTTCACCAAAAAGATATATGGAAACTTAGACACAAATGTACATAGTAGCTTTATTTCTTAATAATCAAAGCTTGGAAATTGCCCAAAGATCCTTGAGTGGGTAAATGGCCAATCAATCTATCGTATATCCATACTATGAAACACCATGTGCTAAAAAGCAACTAATACATGCAAAAAATGGAATGAATCTCAAAGAAAAATAATCTCTGAATGAAGCAAGCCAGTCTCAAAAGGATACAGACTGTAGGATTCAATCTATACAATTTGTGTAACAACGTAATTATAGAGATGGAGAACAAATTGGTGATTGCTAGAGGTTAGAGCTGGAAGTGGAGAGGGAGATGAGAGCCATAAAAGAGTAGCACAAGGGAGGCTTGTGATGGTATAGTAAGTATATTGAGTGTGGTTGTGGTTAGACATAGCTATACATGAGATAACATTGCATTCCAGGAAACCCTCAATTCCTGACAAAGCAGACAGTTGGTCACCCAACTGTGGCACCTAGCAGGGGCCATAATGCACCCCTGTGTCTCTGAGAAGTTTGGGCTTCACTTGGTGGAAAATCCAGGTCCTCTGGCTGCTTAAGAAGAAAAACTTATAGGGGCCAGAGCATATACAAGCTAGAGCTACTCTTCCACTGGGGCAAGAAAGAAAGGTGACCTGATGTGGTCAATGGGCCAAATGTTCACCAAACTCGTGCTTTTCCTCCAATGTGTAGCACGTGGCTAGTCTACATTCCCCAGCCACACTCGCAGGAAGGTGGGGGCATGTGACCAAATTTTGGCCAATGGGACATGAGGAGACATGCCACGTACTTCCCATAAGCCCCACCCCTTCTTGAGAGCGTTAAACCACAGAGGGCCGAACACAAGCTGGAAGGATCCTGTATCCTTGCTATACTGTGGAGGATTTTTCTGATCAGGAATACATGCTTGTGTTTCAGCCATTATGACCTATCTTCATCTAGTTATAACAGCATTTCCTTAAGTGACACCCTGGGGTACACAGCTCCTGGGCATACCATCAGCATCATTAGCCTTGATGTCCTCCCTTGGGCACCTGTATTTGGGTGAGAGGGGCTGGATGGCAGACTGAGATGCCCACACAGTCCCCTACAGTTGCAAAGGACCCAAGACCCTCTGAGCATCTCAGGGTGGGGAGGAGCCTGCTGTACCTTAGTGAGAGTGGACATATAAGTACTTAAGAGAAGAGGCATATCTTGATGTGCTTATATTACTAGAAATAATGATTTAATAAGCTTAAAACCAATATTCAATGGTTTATTATGAGTAGGTTAGGAATTGAATTAAGAAAATAATTACAGGCAGTCCCCATGGCTCAGTGGGTAGGGTTCCAGCCATATTCACCAAGGCTGGTGGGTTCGAGCCCAGGCTGGACCAGCCAAAGCAACAATGACAATTGCAACAACAACGACAAAAAATAGACAGGCCTTGTAGCAGGCGCCTGTAGTCCCAGCTACCTGGGGGGCTGAGGCAAGAGAATCACATAAGCCCAGGAGTTTTAGGTTGCTGTGGGCTGTGATGCCACTGCACTCTTACCCAGGGTGACAGCTTGAGACTCTGCGTCAAAAAAAAAGAAAAGAATTACAGATAATGGACAAAAGGGAACAGAGACAGGAGAGAAATAGATCAGAGAAACCCAAATCTGGTGCAAATGCACAGCCTGGAAGCCTTAGAACCCTAGGAATATCAGATTCTGGAAGGACTGAGAGGGCTGTCACAGAACCCAAAATCCCATCTGTGTCGTTCAACAAATGGGGACACTGAGCACATGGGAATAGGAAGTATGTGAGGTCCCACATAATCAAGGGATGAGTGAATGAACGCTCATTCTTTCTTTCTTACATTCATTCACAAGTATTTATTAATCACTTAATGTATCAGGGTTCCATTAGAGGATTCACAAGTTAGCAAGTTACAAATACAAACAAGCTGGTGGTGCTTGGTACCACGGAGGGCAAAGCAGGACATGTGGATAAAGGGAATGGTGTTCTATCTTATCTGGAGTGGGCAGAGAGGACCTCTCTGGGGAGGCCACATAGAGCTGAAATGAGCCTGAGGATACACAGGGAAGGATGTTCCAGGCAAAGGGAACAGCACAAAGCCCCACAGAGGACATATAACAGCAGTTTGAGAAACAAGAGGTGGCCTGGTAGCTGGAGCAGAGGGAGTGGACAGTGGAGGAGGAGAGGTGAAAAGCTGCGTCCTGCAGACTTGCATGGCTGTCAGTAGCCCTGGCCTCTGCATGACCCACAATGCACACTGCTCCTCTCCGGCCCTGCTCACATGGAAGCTGCTCCGCTGGGACTTTGGAGACTCCAGGGGATGACTACCTACATTCTAAGGCTTGATTTTCTGGTGCCACTTCATTTCTTAAAGTACTGACATGTGACAGACATAGGACGTCTATCTCAGCTTCGTCCTTGACTTGCTGCACTACCTAATCTAGGCACCCGTCCCTAGTCCTGACACCTCAGTGGCCCCACCTGTGAAATGGCACTGTTTGGATGGGCTGGCTCTGATGTTCCACTGAGATCCCCAGGGTGTTCTCTGCCCATGTTTGTAGAGCCCCCCAGAAAGGTCAGGCCAGGGCTTCAGCTGCCACACTCACTCTGTCTTGCTCTTGCCCTTGACATGCCTTTGGGTGACCCTCATTGCACTGGGAAAAGGAGCTGGAGGAGACATCAGCATTTATCTTCCATTTCTTTCTTTTTTTTTTTTTAAATACATGTATTTTATTATTCTCCATTACATTACTTCCCCTCCCACCCCCCAGTGGTAAGACAGAATTTATTTACAGAAAACACTAAAGCTCCTGGTAGAGGGAGAGAACTCAAGTGGGGAGAGAGAAGTTCACTCCCTTTCTCTCCCGGTCTTTCCCCGTCTCCTCCTTTAGGCCTTTAGTCTCAGGGTATATATAGGTGTATGGGTTCCTTGGTATCTTCCATTTCTTTTGGATCAAGCCATGCACATAGGAAAAAGGAAGAATTGTTCAGCAAAAGAATACCAAGGGTGATTTCTCTGGGACTCTAAGGCTTCTTTCCTTCTGATGAGACTGTGCCTGAATAGCGGCTAAGAGGGGCAGATCACTGACGTGCTGTGTGGCCTTAGGCAAGTCACATAGCCTCTCTGAGCTTCCACTTTCTCCCCTGAAAAGTGGGGTTAATCAGAATGGAAACAGTGGGTTGACAGTTACATTGTGTGTAAAGTTCTTAACAATGCAGAGCACATACGCCCCAAAAACCGATAACCATCCTCATCAACGTCATTGTTACTACTTTTTTAGGTTGATGGGACGACAGGAGGTGGCAGTGTGCTTTTGGATGCCAGAAGGATTTGGCTCTGAAAGGGTTAAAATAGAGCCATATGCTCCCAGTCTGGTGATAAGGGAGGAAACACAGTCCAGGTCCCTAGCCCTGTCACATGCGAATTTATGAGGTGCTGGTCACTTTGAGTCAAAGAGTAGCTCCCCCCAGGCTGCACAGGAAGCCTTCGGAGTTATCAAGACACTCTGGAAAGAAAGAGACAGAGCAGAGAGAAAAAGTGAGAGCCAGGCAGCTGGGAGCCCCTCGTCACCCACCCTGCAGGAGGAGAGAAAGGGAAGAACGGGCGAAGATAGAGAAAAGGAAGAATTAGAGGGCGAGCCCGGTGAAGACAGACAGTGCGGCAGAGACAGAAGGAGAGTGATGGCTCCAGTGAAGCGATAAAGGCACAGACCGGACCGGAGCCAGGAGTCCAGGCGCGAGGAGGCAGAGCAGGGGAGGCGTGCAGAAAGACGGAGGAGAGCAAGAAGGAAGGAGTGGTCCTTAAGGGCCAGGGGGAAGAAACAGAAAGGGAGGTGTGGGGAGAGGAAAAAACGCGCACACACAGGCGGGGAGTGGGCGCAGGACCCGGGGAAGGGTCTCCGGGTGTCCCCACGCCTGCACCTGAGTGCATTCCTCGGACTGCCCGCCGGGGTGGGTCTGTGCACGTGCGTAGGCCGGGGTAGGGGGCGGGAACGTCGCGAGGCCGCGGGCTGCCGGGCAGACTGATCTCCGCGACCCCAGCCCCGGCGACCCCCGCTCCCACCCCCGCGGGAGCCCAGTCCCCGAGGGGGTTAACGCGCCGCCCCCGCCGCGCCGGCTCCTCCCCGCCAGGGCAGTGCCCAGGCTCCGCCAACGCCCTCACTCGACCTGGCGGCGGGCCCCTGGGCGGACGGCGGGTTCCTGGCGGCCGGAGGACCCGCGCCCAGCGGATGCGCCCGCCGCGCCCGGAGCAGCCCTCGCGCCCGCCGCGCCGCCGCCAGGCCGTCGGGCCGCCCGGGGAGCCCCAGCAGCGCCGCCCGGTTGCCAGGAGCCCTGCGCGCCCGCCCAGACCAGGCTGCCCAGATGCGGGCGCCACTTTGCCTGCTGCTGCTCGTCGCCCACACCGTGGACATGCTCGCCCTGAACCGAAGGAAAAAGCAAGGTACGTGGGGAAGTCGGGCAGGGTGACCGGGCAGGGTGACCAGGCAGGCCCTGCGGGCAGACCGGGGATGGCCCCTGGGGCGTGTGCCGGGTACCTGGTGCCCGGAGCCACTGGCTCCTCCAGATAAGCTGGCATCAGTCCCGCTTTACAGATGGGGAGACCGAGGCTCCGGGGCACCCAGTGAGAGAACCGTTGAGCTAGCTGGACCAAGGAGGCTTTCCGCGGAGGGAAAGGACTAGCAGGGATCTCCCAAAGTCCCTGCCCCATCACTGACTCTGACTCAGGTGGCACCTTCCAGAGGGCAGTGGTCCTCCATGGGGTCTCCTCTGGTGAGCTCAGGCAGACTTGAGATCTGAGTTCAAGTTCACTTATTGTGGGGATGACTTGGAAGAACTCCAGCCCCTCAGAGAGCCTCAGATTTTCCATTTTGACCTCTAGAGGCCAATGGGAAGGTGGACCAAGTTTCAGATTATAAACATACCAGGGGCCCCATGCACCCTCACCTCAGTGCCCCATGCTGCAAGAGTCAGAATGTCCTCAGGAGGTGAGTTTGAGTCTATCTCCATAGAGTTTGTGTGGCCGAGGAGGGCTGGTGGGCAAGTCTCCTGTCTGAGCAAGCCCTTTGCAGCCCTTTGGCCTCTGGGTGCCAGTCTGTGAATACCAGCTACTGTGCCAAGGGGTTTCCAGGCACTGTCTTGTTGAATCTCCACTTGTGTCCTCATGACATAGAGGCATCCCATTTTTTAAAGCCGGGGGTTCCAAGGCTCAAACAGGGTAAGTCACTTTGCTAAATTGTCCAGCAGATGACTAGAAGATGTAGTGTCGTCTCTTTTTCTAGCTCTGATGTTGGGTCTGAGCAGGGCTTGCCCTCTGGGGGCGTTTAGCCCATTTATGTGAAAAGTCGTCTGTGGACACAGTAGCTCCTGGAGGGACCAGGACGAAGAGAGAGGCTGTGGGAGGTGGGATTGAATGGGATGGGGAAATGTGGTGCCAAGGGCCCCAAGCCCGGGTAACAGAGGGACCAAAGGAGTGGAGAGGTGAGTGGGCTTTTGCTGAGCTGGGGCCAGTTCGGGACACCATGGGGTGCTCCTCAGTGAATAGGCTTTGTTTAGTAGTTAGAGGCATGGCCTCTGAAACCAGCCCACTTGAGTTCAAATCCCAGGCTCCCACCACACCAGCTCAAGGAAGTTACTTTGCCTCTCCAATCCTCAGTTTATCTGAGAGTCTTTTAAAAGATCTCTAAAGTCCTTCTCAGTTCTAAAAAGACTCCCTCCCCAAAACCACCTTTCCTCACATTGATTCATCTTTAAAATGGGAATAATTCTCTTAAGTATCCAAGTCATAAGCAAGATTATAGGCAAGACTGAATGAGCCAGTGTGTATGGTAAATGAGTAGCTGAGTGCACAGGCTCTTGGTGGGCGCATATAAGCATTCATCATTCTCACTTCCTGTCCACTATCCTCAGCTGCTCACAATAGCCTAGTGGAGGGAGGGAGGGAGATGCTTATTTTCTAGGTGAGGAAACAGGTAGATTGTTTGGACAATTGATTGTCCAAAGTTGCACAGCAGGTAAGGGACAAAGTAAGTTTGAATCTTAATTTGTCTCCACATGATGGTGAGATCTCTCTTGATCTGTATTGGTCTTCCTTCTCAAAGCCTCAGTTTCTCCATCTGAAGAATAGCTAGTTTGGAAGACCTTTAAAATGTTTCTCAGTTCTAAAAATGGGCGGGGGGGGAATAAAGAAAAATGAAAAATTCCAACTCCTCCCCCCATCTGCAGCATAGCACACCAGCCCCCTGCTCCCCCACAACTCCCAGGAGCTGGGTGAAGAGGTGAAGAGACAGCTGCTCCTTACAGCTGAGGGGCTCTCAGCAACCTTTGCCCTAGGAGCTGATCTCTTGTCTCTGGGACCCACACCTGCTCAGCATCTTCAGAAGAGAGGCTCGGGGCCCCATGTATTAGTGGGATACAGTGGAGATAGACTTGGATTTCAGCCCTATTCCTGACTGAGTTGTGCTGTGTGGCCTTGGTGTGGCCTCAGGTGAGCTGAATTTCTTCCTTTCCCCAGCCACAGGCAGTTTCCCCATTGGCACTGGGTGGGGGCAGGGACTAGACAAATCCTTCCTAGAGCATATTTTGCAAGGCAGCCATAGGAGTCCTGGCTACATAGATTGGGGAATGCTGGGGTTTGTAGATTTCTTGACTGCAAGACTTCTCAGAGCATGATGTAGAGGTGGAGACAGAGAGAAAGCCTTTCCCACATGTAGTACCCGTTGGACATCATTTCCTCTATGACATCTGCTTGGAAAACACTGCATGCAATCCCCCAGGGTCCTACTATCTTAGACTTTCTCATCTAATTTTGGCAAAAGAATGTGCCCTGAAGACACCTGGGTATTGTCAGTGCTTCATTCATTCATTTACTTGTTCATTTAACAACTGTCACAGGGCAGCCTATGTGCCAGGCTCTGTGTTGAGGACCTTGGAGATACCAGGATGACCAGACCTGGGCCTGTCCTATGAAGAGCTATTGGTATGGATGGAAGACCCTTCCCTGCCCTTCCCCAGCTCTTTCCATGCCTAAGACCTTGGCCTCAAGGTCAGGAGGAACAATTTACCAGGCCCAGCAGCTACCCAGTCTGAGCCATCACCCTTGGGGCCTGGCTCTCATAGAACCATGTTTCCTGAGGCTCTAGCGTCACTGTGTTTTGATGAAACCCAATTTTTCTATTTCTGAGAAAGAACGAAAGAAAAGGCTTGAGAAAGTTTCTTGGATCTCAAGTGTCTCTTACAAAACAGCATTTTGATTAATTGAGTATAAATGAATCAGAACCAGATGGGGGCATTTCTTTTGAAACATGCTGGGGTGTCCTGGTAATGGGACTTCGCATCCCCCACCCCTGGATCTGGAGCTGCATTTAGGCAATGACTTTCCTTGACTCTCAAGGGGGTTGGGGGCTCCCCTCAGTCGCATGGAACTTCTAGATCCTTCTTCTAGACCCAAGGCAGCAAGGGGCAGAGCAAGGAGCCCTGGAATTCAGGTAGGCTCAGATTCAACTCCTGAGCCCTCTTCTGACCCAGATATGTGACTTTGGGTAGGCCATGTGCCTTCTCTGACCCATGGTTTCCACGTGTGTGACATGGGAACAGTTGTACCTGCCTCTGTACAGGTAAAGATTTACCACAGCTCTAGAGGGAAGGTCCCCAAAGTTACACAGTAGGGTCTTCATAAGGACTCACCCACTCTCCCTTCCCATTTTACATCAGAGTGGGATGTGCTCTGGACTTGGGGGAGGGAGTCTCATGTGGGGTGAATCTCACCTCTCTCATGCTTGCTGCATATCTCAAGCCCAAAACTTCTGCCCTGTCCGAAGGCAGAATTGCCTATTTTATTTCCTTGCTTTATTGCAAAATGACTGCAGCAGTGCCCATGCCAGACGTTATGTTATATGGATTGAATGTAATGCTTCTATGTAGATTGTAAAGCCTGTCCCCCATACACAGACAGAGGTGCTGAGACCTGGGCAAGCGGGGACAGAGATAGGTAAGGGCCGTGAATGCTGGCATCCAGGTGAAGCCAGGCTCAGATTTTAGGGCAGTTCTGAAAGGGAGAATAGATTCCCGCAGAGCAGAGTAAGGGTGATAATTGGGCACTGAGGGCTGAGGGATAGTGCTATGTCTCAGTAGAAGGCCATCTTGGGCCTCTTGGCCAGGTTTCCTTCATCTTATGGGGGCTGATTGAGACATGGAAGGCAGAATACTTGGCACATAGTAGGTGGTCATTCAACCAAGTGTTGAATGTGTCCTTCCTCTCCTTCTCCATGTGACCTCCCTCTCCCTCTCAGCAGTTCTGAAGCCATCGTGGCTGCAAAGATGTTACTTTCAACTCACACTGCCCCATTTCCCTCTCCCATGGATGGAAACCATCCACCCTGCTGCCCAGCCACTGGAGGGGATCCTGGAGGCCACTGGGGGAGGCCTGGCCCCTTGCTGGGAGCTCTGCATGTGGGGCTCTGAGTTCTCACTCTGCCACTGCCATGTTTTATACCCATTTTCCCAGACAAGAGAACTGAGGCTCAGAAAGGATCAACGGCCTGTGTTGAAACTCACAGCACAGAGCTACTATTGGATTCAGAGTTTTGGAGGCTCGAAAGCCTAGGCATAGAAATAGAAATGAGTCCCGTCAGGATTTGCTGAGGGCTATAAGGCAGAGGCATTTGAGAGGAGCCTCATCAGAGGGGTAGGATTTAGGGTTGGGGAAACGTGGCAGTAGGTTGGGGACTCCTGCGAGGAAAGGGGAATCTTGCCAGGTGGGAAGGGCGTGAAGGACCATAAGGCCAGGGGAAGTGAAGATCTGATTGTGTCATAAACAGGGTCAGAGTGCAGTCATGGAGGGCCTTGGGTGCCAATCAGCTGTTACGAAGAAATCTTTATTGAGTCCTTTCTTGGGGGCCAGTGCCTGGGCTAGGTGTTGAGATGAGGGCTCCACCATCCCTGCCATCAGAGGGTCCAGGGTCTCCTTGAAATTCATCAGCAAGAACATCATGGACAGGACTCCTGAGGTTGCTCCTCAACACAGCCTTAAGAGGCAGCCCAGGGCTGGCCCCCATCTCCCCAGATGAACTGGACACTCGCCGAGGGGATGTTGCTTGGCTAAGGTGTCACATGGCTAAGGTTTATCCATCCGTTCTTCCATCTAGTGAAAAACAACTGAAGCTCACAGGAATCTGAAGTTTTTCAAACTGTGGTTTGAAGTCCATTGGCAGATCAGAGCAATGCATTTAGTAAATTGTAGCCAGCAGTTTTGAATGGAATGGAAAGGAACAGAAAAGAATTGAATAAAATAGGGTCACACCAGCAACTTTTTTATGAAGGGCCAGACACTAAGTATTTTAGGCTTTGTGGGCCACAGTTGATTTGCTACATATTCCACTATTCTTAGCTCACAAGCCGCCCAGAAATAGCCAGATTTGGTCCATAGACTTCAGTTTGCCTCCTTTTTAGACGGTATCAGAGTGCATTGCGAGCATTAAGATTAGTATTTTGGGCCAGGCGCAGTGGCTCACACCTGTAATCCTAGCTAGCACTCTGGGAGGCCAAGGCAGGTGGATTGCTTGAATTCAGAAGTTTGAAACCAGCCTTGGGGGAGGGAGATTGAGACCCCATCTCTATTAAAAATAGAAAAATTGGCCAGGTGTTGGAGTAGATGCCTGTAGTCCCAGCTACTCGGGAGGCTGAGGCAAGAGGATCACTTGAGCCCAAGAGTTTGAGGTTGCTGTGAGTTATGATGCCAGGCACTCTACTCAGGGCATTAAAGTTCTTTCTCTACCCAAGAAAAAAGAAAAAGATTAGCATTTTGAGCAATGTGTTTCAGTTTACATCTATGCATAAATGTGTGTACAAATGGGTGGTGAGTATGCAATATGGGGGGGCTGTACACATAAATGTGGATGTGTGCATGTGAATGAGTATGTGTACAATTGTGTGTGCTCTGTGTGCTATGTGTGTTTCTTACCATTGTGAGTGGCCTGTCTTCTGTGCCTAGTCATTTTCAGTTGTGACCTCACGCAGACCCTCCTGACAGCTGTAAGAGGCAGGTTTCAGGGGCTCCCTGTCCAGATCTCCAGATGAGGAGACTGAGCCCCAGTGGTTGCACAGCAGTAGGCAGGAGACCTGGGCTGGGAACCCAGGGTGTCTGGCTCTGGAGCTCCAAACACTTCCCTGGAATTGCCCAGTAAGCAGCAGCCGCTCCAGACACACTTTGCAGGTCCTTCGTTTAGACCCTTGTTTCTGATTGCCCTGAATCTGGCAGCCGCATCTTTCCCCAGTGTGTGGATTTTGATCCCTGGAAGGAGGAATGACCTGTCAGAGCCCTAAATAGCCTCCCTCCTTAGGCACCCGTGAACAGCCAGTGTGGGCCTTATCCTTACTCCTTTCTCATGAGTCCTCACCCCAGCCCCACCTGGTGCACATGGGCACCCCCACCTCCTCCTCTCTTACAGAAGAGGAAAGCTGGTTCAGAGATGGGGACAGGCTTATTTAAGGTCACATAGCAAATATGTGTGTGACCTGGGTCTTCCTGATTCCAAAACCCACAGGAGCAAATCCTGCCTACTGTAGACTTCTCCAGAAAACCCATCTAATGCTGCTATTAACCACCCTCATTTGTATGGCACTGTACAGTTTGCATAGCAGTTTAACTTTCATTTCCTCCTTGAGTTTTGGAGAAAGGTCATAGAACAGTGGAGTATTAGGGCTAAAAAGAGACTAATACTTGTAAAATTAGAGGCTTGATCAGGAAAGCACCCTACCCACGGTGACCCAGCTGTGGATGGAAGTAAGGGCGGGTGATGAATGCCCCGTTGAATAAGCGGAGGAAGGCAGCCTACTTCTGGACCTGACGAGTCTGGTTTAGAGCCTCTCAGAGCCTCAGTTTCCCTGTGTAACTTGAGAGTGCTGTCTGCTTTGCCTTTTCCCCAGAGCTGGGTTAAATGTCACAAGGGGAGATGGAATCCAGGAGACTTTCCCAGACTGAGGGCTGTCTGCAGAGCTTTCTTAATAACCGGAGGCCAGCTCAAGGCTGGGTGCCTCTTAAAGTTTACCACATAGGGTCTGTGTCTTGGCTGTGTGGTTCCATGGGCGGGACTGTGTGAGGCGTAGGCCAGACATGAGCCATTACAGCTTTGAGCCCAGTGTTTCCCTCAGAGCCATTGGCTCTGGGCACCATCAGGACAGAAGGACCCTGGGCATGATGGGCACCCAGGAGCACACCCTACCGATATCTCTAATGTACATATATGTTCCTAAAAACATAAGAAAAAAGATAAGTTTAAGTTTTTATTTAACTTTCACTGGCATCAGTTTTAAAAAGTCTCTTTTCAATTTGGTTTCGTGATGGAGCATTTATTCTATGCCAGATGTTACCTGCATTCTTTTGTTTAACATTATCAGGCTCCATTCAAAGTACTTTATAGATTGAAGATAGAATCTCTTATAGATTATCTTAATAAACTGTAAGTTTATTTGATTAAGTTCTCTTAATAAACCTGTGAGGTGGGTAGGGGTATTTTGCAGATGAGAAAACTGAGGCACAGAGAAGTTAAGTAACTTGCTCAGGACCACCCAGCCAAAGTTCAGATCCTTCCTGGTCCCACAGCCCAGTGCTAACTGCAGAGCTCAGCTACCTCCAGCCTTATTTAATCCTCACACAACCCCATGAGGACACTGTTGTTGTCACATTTTACAGAGGAGGAAACTGAATTGAGAGAGAGGAATGTTAGATGAAGTATATGAAATTGCCATTATTTGTAAGTTGAAAACGGATAATCATCCAATACATTAGCTGAGTAAATGTGGCAAAACCAGGATTTAAATCTGGCCCATTGATTCAAAGCTTGTGTCATAACCACCATGCCAGGCCTTCTCCCAACTCATCCATATTATGGCCCAATGTAGTCGTATGATCCTATTCTCGCCTTTCTACAGAGACCCTACCCTCTCAAAGAGGGAGATCAACTTGTTGAGGGGACACAGCCAGGACAGGGAAAGGTTTGGGTGTACCCCCAGGTCTCTGTGGGCTGGAGTGTCCTTTCTTAGCCCTGTGCAATAGTCAGCAGCATGCAGGACACACATGCCCTCGGCTCCACCCTTGGAGATTCTTCCAGATCTCTTAGGGAACGGTCTGGTTACCCATCTCCTGAAGGGTGAGGCTAATTTCTCCAGGGCAGTGCTGCTGCAGGCTAGACCACCACCACCTACCCTGGAATAATTTCTTCTACTAATGGTGACTCATAAGGCCTTTTCTCTGTGGCTCGTGGGGGCTCCGATGTGCCATTGTGGATGGAGGTTTCTGTTTCACCAGCTGGAAAGAAGGGTATTCCCAGGCGCAGGGGACCCAGACCACATGGGGAAACCACTCCCTTTCATCAGAAATCTCCACTTTCCCTGGAGCCCAACAGTGGTGCCCACATCTTTGAGGCTGGAGACATGAAGAAAAGGAACGTCACAACTGCCCTTCCTAGGCCGTTATGGTGTGGGCAAGTGGGAACAGCTGTCTCTAGCAAGTCCCAGACGAACACAGGGGGCCCATAGGCTATCACAAAGGCCATGGGCTCTGCCACTCACTAGCTGAGTGACCTTGGGCAGGTCACCTCTCCTTCTGTGCCCCTGTTGACTGTCAGCAAAATGGGGAATGAAACACAGACGAGGCATTCCTAGCACACAGGGAGTACTTGGTCAGTGACTGTTTAGAGTGTCTGGTGCCAGGCATGGAGTGTGATGTTTGGAACACGACAGGCCTGGGCTCAGCTCCCAGTTCGGCTACTGCCAGGCTGAAGTGACAATATTTCTCTCTTAAATCTCAGGGTGGTCTGTCAGTACATGGGGATAATAATATCATCTACACTGTACAGTTTTCATGAAGGTCAAGGTGACTATGCATGTGACCCACCTGAAACACAGGTGGTGCTCAGTTAATGGTAATCTTGGTCATGCATCACTGGGGGGCGCTCTTTTCTGGTGTACAGAGTGTTCAAGCCTGATGTCAGGGTTGGCCCTGCCTCTGTCTGAAACATCCTCAGCAGACTTAACTTGTCAAAAGAAGGTCATTTAGAGGAGGCCACAGAGGATAGGGTGGTCCTAAGCTCCGTGTGACTGTGGCACAGTGACCCACCCTATCTCAGCCTCTGTCCTTTATGAACATGCCTTAGAGAATGGCAGGGAAGATGGAATGCTGTAACGTGTGTGTGTGTGTGTGTGTGTGTGAGAGAGAGAGAGAGAGAGAGAGAGAGACAGAGAGAGAGAGAGAGAGACTTCGGCACATCACAAAAATTTATGGATGAGGCCGTGGTGGAGCCTGACATCCTGCCCTCTGCCCACAGCAAGCTGGAAAAATCCAGTCAGATGCTGCCTTTGGACAATAGTTCCTTCCCCCTCCTCATCCTCCACCCTACCCTGCTCCCTCACTCTCCATCCCCTCAGGCATTTGAGCCAATGGGACACCTTAATTGATAGCACTTTATCAGCATCAATCTTGCGAGACCCTGCTGTCATTGTGTGTGTGTTTCCTTTATTTTTCTTTCTTCCTTTTTAAACTGTTAGAAATTGCTGCTTTCTTATTTTACTCGGAGGCTCATGCCTGTAATCCTAGTGTTATGGGAGGCTGAGGTGGGAGGATCACTTGAGTTTGGGAGTTTGAGACCAGCTTGAGCCAGAACAAGACCCCCTGTCTATAGTAAAAATAGAAAAAATTAGCCAGGCATGGCAGGTGCCTATAGTCTCAGCTATTCATGGAGACTGAGACAGGAGGATTGCTTGAGCCCAGAAGTGTGAGGTTTCAGTGAGCTATGATGGCACCCCTGCATTCTAGCTTGGGCAAGAGAATGAAACCCTATCTCAAAAAATGTTTTTCCTTGGCCGCGCCTGTGACTCACTTAGTAGGGCGCCGGCCCCATATATCGAAGGTGGCGGGTTCAAACCCAGCCTCAGCCGACCTGCAAAACAGAAAAATAGCCAGGCGCTGTGGTGAGTGCCTGTAGTCCCAGCTACTCGGGAGGCTGAGGCAAGAGAATCGCCTAAGCTCAGGAACTGGAGGTTGCTGTGAGCTGTGTGATGCCACCGCAGTCTACCAAGGGCAATAAAATGAGACTCTGTCTCTACAAAAAAAAAAAAAAAAAAAAGTTTTTTCTTTTATTTATTTTTAACTTTTAAATTTTATTTTATTTAAACATTTAATTTTATTTCTTAAGATTATTTTTTATGATTTATTTAATTAAGGTTACAAATGTATTGTTTATTACATTAATGAATTCTCACATTTTATTATGTTTTTGTTTTTGAATTTTTATTTTATTATTTCATTTTGTTTTCAAATGTTATTTTGTTTTAAAACTTGTTATTTATCTTTATTACCCAGTTTTTATTCATAGGGCTTCCTTGTACTTATCTACATATGAATGCCCTGTTGACTTTGACATTTAAAATATCTTTTTTGAGGCCAGGCGTGGTGGGTCAAGCCTGTAATCCCAGCACTCTGAGAGGCCGAGGCAGGTGAATCTCCTGAGCTCAGGAGTTTAAGGCCAGCCAGAGCTAGAGCAAGACCCCATCTCTAAAAGTAGCCGGGTGTGGTGGGCACCTGTAGTGCCAGCTACTCAGGAGGCTGAGGCAAGAGAATTACTTGAGCCCAGGAGTTTGAGGTTGCTGTGAGTTTTGACGCTATAGCACTCTAACTGGGGCGACAAAGTGAGACTCTGCCTCAAAAAAAAGTCTTTCTCAGTCTGACACTCATCCACTAACTTAGTTGAGCGCTCACCTTTGGAGAGTAGAACTTCTTAACTTAGCATACTGTTAAAGTTCAAAGCATACTGGTCAAATCCATTGTTTTGGGGGGCAGGAAAAGAGAATTGTTCTACCCTATGGTCTAGGTTTTTTAATCTTATTAAAAAATCCATATAAGAAGGTCTTGTGGGCAGCGCCTGTGGCTCAGTGGGTAGGGCGCCAATCCCATATACCGAGAGTGGCGAGTTCAAACCCGGCCCCCGCCAAACTGCAAAATATAGCCGGGCGTTGTGGCGGGCGCCTGTAGTCCTGGTTGCTCAGGAGGCTGAGGCAAGAGAATCACCTCAGCCCCGAAGTTGAAGGTTGCTGTGAGCTGCGCGACGCCACGGCACTCTACCGAGGGCGATAAAATGAGAGACTGTCTCTACAAAAAAAAAAAAAAAGAAGAAGAAGAAGGTCTTGTAGGAAGCCGCGCCCCAGGATGTGGCTCTTCCTCGCATGGACAGCCCTTCCCATGAGCAATTCTTCCAGCAAGCGTTACTCTGATGGAGCAATCCTCCGGCCTTCCTAAGGACACTACGGGAACTCGTAAAGGCGGGTGACGCTTCTCCTCACCCTGGTTCCTGACTGGCCCCTGGGATCACCGCATGCAGTCAGCACACATCTGCGCAACACTTGCTGTAAGCCGCAGCCTGCAGCAGGCTCAACACCAGGGGGGTTTAATGCAAAAGAGATGTCAAGTGGGGACTCTCTACCCCTAGAGCCAGTGACTTTGGTTTGAAGGACACCCTGACACCCCCAGGGTCTCTCCCCAGCCAGCAGCTCATACATTTCCCGCTCATCTCGGTCTGAGGGCTGCTTGGCTGAATCACTTCAGTGTGTGGACCATTTACTGTTCTGCACCAACAACTCCCCACCCCTGGGGGGGAAAAGAAAGAAAAGAAACGTGAATGTTTGTGTGCAAAGCAGACTTTATTGAAGGGCTGGGAGGTGCTGCTAAGGGCTCCATCCCTACAGTGCCACGGTTCCAGACTATAGATGGCTTTGAGCTGGTCCCTGTAGCCTCCTCTCTCTCTCCTGCCTTGATGTGGCTGATATAACTCCTTCACCTGTCTGCCCCCACAGACAGTTTAGGGTCCATCCAGGTGGGCCTCAGACTCTGGGAGAGGCATGGCTTTATATGACATTTGTCTGTTTGGGGAGGGCCAGGAGGAGCAGACAGACCATCTGGCAGGCTCCACTGTGACGGTTGTTAGGAGTTCTGGCTTGGGTTTGAAGCCTGCATGGCCCTTCGCTGCAACCTCACCAACCTCCTTACCACTCTAGCCTCAGTTTTCATATCTGTGAAATGGACTGAGAATAGCCCATCTTGTAGGGCTGTGGGGTATGGTGGGTTTAAAGTGACTTAACCCAAGGACCTAGGAAACACAGGGCCTGGAGCACTACACACAGCCAGCGTTATCCTGGTTCCACTATTTGCAGTTCTGGTCCCTTCAAAAATCTGCCAGAGCTCACGGCAACCAGCATATCCGATTGGGTGGGGGCAGGACAGCTGTGGCTGCCCATCTTTGTTTTAGCCCTTAATCCTGGTTATAACTGAGCAAGAAGTATTATGGTTCCCATTTTGCCGATGGGTAAACTGAGGCCCACTGAAAGTGGGTACAGAATTTCCAGACCTGTGCCAGCTCAGATTTCTTCAGCTGCCTGAGTTGGATTTGGTGGAGATGGTACCCCAGGGTCAGGAGAGTTCTCCAAGGTGGAGCCCCAGCAAAGCCCCCTATCCCTGTGTTTCTGCCGCTCCCACCACACAATGGGCCTCTTTCCCCTGGTGAACTAAAAACAAAATCTCACTAACTGAAGGGATGCCTCTCAGCCAAGGAGAGCCCAGGAAACAACCTTGAAACTGCGTTGCCAGCCATGAGGGGATGGGAAGTGTAAAGCACAGTCTCACATGCACGTTTCTCTTCATAAATATTCATGACTCCTATAGTTTGTTAAATATGTATATTTAGCTACCCTGCTCTGTGTGAAATGTACTCTTGAAACACGCATTCCTGGCTTGTGGCTGGAGTAGTTTGCCAGCCTGTCAGAGTGGCCACTGCAGGTTGAGATCTCTTTGTGAGAAATAAAGCTCTCCTTTTTTAAAAATATAAACCTTGTGCTTTAAATCAACACACTTCTTCCCTCCAGCTCCTCCCTACTGGCATCAGACCATGTGTTAAGCACTTGCTGTGTGCCAGCGCTTTGCGTGCTTTGTGCACAATCTTAGGGGATTGGTACCCTTTTTTCCAGGAGAGGAAAGTAGGACCCAGGTGGGTGAAATCAATTGCCAGGGGTCCCCACAGCACCCCCAGAGTCCGGGCTTTGAAGCTGGAGCTCTTGTTCACTGAGCCAGGGTGGCTGAACCCAGGGCAGAGCACGAGGATACAGTCGGTTCCCCTTTGGCGAGTACTTGGCAAATGAGCGGGGCATGCTAGGTGCTCCCAGGTTATCCCCCTATTCTGCCTCCAGGCAACCCTTGGATACATCATCCCGTTTTACAGATGAGGTACAAAGGCTCAGGTCACAGGGCCTGCCCAGTGTCAAGATGGCAGAACTGGGACTCAGACCTTTGTGTATGACTGGGTTCCATCCAGCCTGGCACTGCCTCCTGTCTCCCCCTTGCCTGGGGTGGTTGTTTGGGGGCCTGGCCTGAGCAGATGTCACTGTGACTTATACCTGTTCTCAACTTTGAAAGTCAGGGAGCCACCCAGATACCAGCCACCCAGGTTTCACCCAGCTTGGGGGATAAAGCGTGTGCAGTTTGCCTAAAAACAACTAGAGGGAGCCCGGAACAAGCACCTCATCCCAGCCACCTGTGAAAGTGAAGAGATAACAACAGATCAAGGAGACAGGACTTAAATCAATGACAGGGAGAAGCGGAAGCCATTGGGCATTTGTGGAGGAGCTTTTGGGGTAGGCACAGCCACGGGGTTGTAGGTTTAGGTCTCTGTAAAGCTGAGGACCAATGATCAAGACCTGCCTAGCACCCCCTGCATGATAGGCTGAAAACTAGGCCACTCCCCCTTTCAGTCTCATAGTAACCCACAAGCAAGGCTTTCCTGTCCTCCTTCTCTGGGTCTGCCTGCTTCTCACAGCCCCCAGCCTCACCTAGGCCGCTGGGATGACACCAACACCTTGCCCCAGACTCCCAGCTGGCACTCTTGCTCCACAGTCATTCCCTCAGTGCCAAAGGCAGCTCTCAAGGTGGTGGATGCTCCAAGACTTGTCCCTCACAGTGGCTTCCAAGCCTTCTAGGATCCAACACCATCTAAACTTCCTGAGCCCACCATGGGCCCTCCACCTTCAGATCTCACTGCCCACTCTGGCCTCACTACCCTCTTCCACCAAGCTCCGCCTGCCTCTGGGCCTTTGCACTTGCTGGTCCCTCTGCCAAGAGTGCTTTTCCTGAATAATTCAGAGAGGCCTTTCCTGCCACCATTCTCTTCACTCTAATTCAATTCCCCTGCTGTTGTCCGAAATGGTCTGTTTCCCCTTTGAGATGTCAACTTCATAAGGGAAGGTGGCCTTGATCACTGGCGTATCCCCAGTGCCTGAAACAGAGTTCTGACACATAGTAGGTCCTCAATAAATATTCATGAAAGAACAAGCTTCCAGTGGTTGAGGGATTATCTCCATTTTACATATGAGCAAACTGGGGTTCAGTAATTGTCCTGGTAAAGAAAGTGTGGAGCTGGGATTTGAGAGCAGGTTTATCTGATCCTAAACCTTGGGTTCCTACCTCTACTCTCCACAGCTTCTTGCTGACCAGGCTGATTCAGAGCTTCAAGAATGGGGAAGGACAGGGTGACAACACAATATGTCTCCTTCGGAATAACAGGGCCCCAGCCATCTTTAGCTCCAGAGCAGGGTACAGTGATGGATATAGCAGACCTGGCTGTCCAGTCAAGGGCTGGGTGCTAAGCTATACAAGCCAGATGGGGGGGGACCAGCTGGCTGAAGAGAAACCTTCAAAGACACCTATTCAGTGACCTGGGCTCTAGCTCCCATCCTTTAGTGACTCACTGTGTGGCTCCAAACAAGTGCCTACCTCCCTCTGAACCTAAGGGCACCATCTGTAAAATGCTGCTACTACCCGCCCCCTATGCTACAGATAATAAACTCCCTTCTCAAAAGAAAATGCTGGATTCTGTCAGCCACTTACAGTTTGCTCATTCCCCCTCCCCTTGAGTTGTTCCTCATGAGTAAGGTTATCCCCTTACTCTGTTCCAGGCAACCCTTTGATACATCATCCTGTTTTGCGGATGAGGTACAGTGTGATTTGTAAGAGCTCTTTGTATATTAAGGATAGTTATCCTTTGCCTGCTTTATGTGTCACTGGCTTAAAGATCAGACAGAACATGTAACAGAGGGTTATACGTGTGATACTTGCTTCCCCCACCATAATACACTGTCATATCTCCAAAACACAATCCTTTATAACTTTGAATAGATCTCAGAGCTTTCTGATAATGTTCAGGTACTGAGAATCCCAGTCCAGTGCTAGTTTTTAAAACATAGGTCTGACTCGAAGCCTCCTTCTTCCAGGTCACTGACACAGTCCTGACTCCATTGATCTGCCCTGTGGGGAGATGTGTCATGCTCTCTCACTCCCTCTAGTGCGAGGAGGCTGCCTAGCAATGTATTTCCTCCTTGTGTGTTGGGGAACAATAGAAAGAATGGTGACAGAGACAGCTGTCACTTTCCTGGTGCTGGTGTGGCCTCCAAAACTCCCAGAACTGGAAGTTGGAAAACTGGGGACCCATCTCCAATAAGCTGCAGGAAAGGAGCCAGGAGCCAGAGTGTCCCTCTGCCTCCATTCATCCTCCCTGTGTAGCAGGCACTGTAATTGGGGCACAGGTGTAATTATTGGGAGAGGAGCATGGGCTTGACCTCTTCTCATCACCCTGTCTCCCCTGCTACCCCATAGCACCCCCACACCCTCATGTCCTTTGGGCTGGGAATCCATAGCTTAGCTCAGGCTCAGTTGCCTCCTTCAATGACCACTTGATCAGGATAGGAAGTTGACAGCAAATTGGCCAGCTGGTGGCAGTATAGGCACCCCATGACCACCCCACCCCTTTTGCATTTCTAATTCATTCTCCACTCACCCTTATTAGACAGGGACAGACCAACAAGTGTGTGTTCAGCCAGGGGATGAAATGCAGGTTCTCTATCCTTCATAGTTTCTTCCCTCTCAACTCTGATCCCCCTGGGCTAGGGAGTTGGGGAAGTGCCCCTGCTCTGCCCCAACCACTGCTGGACAATCCCTCTAAATCCTCTTTAGACACTGGCTTACATGGGCTGGGGAGGCAATAAGGGGGTGGGGGTACCAGTGGTGGTTAATTCTCTCTCAATAAGTCTTGGAGGGGTATCTGGTTCCAATCTGAGACTCATGAGACTCTATAGCAGCGGTTCCCAACCTGTGGGTCGTGACCCACAGGAACTGTATTAAAGGTCCACGGCATTAGGAAGGTTGAGAACCACTGCTCTATAGAGTAGTGAGATAAGTCCTGTTCATTCATTCATTCAACACACATTTACAAGCACCCTGTATACCCTGTGCACTGTACGTGGTGCTGGAAAGTCATTGATGAATTAAACCAAGTGCCTGCAAAATGTGCATTTCCAATCTAATATTATTTTGTGTATCTTTCTGAAGTATTTCTACAAGTCTCTAATTTGTCTATTAACTTCATTTAGTAAATCAAATGAAAACAAATTAGAGGTTTTTGTTTCTTATCATCACCGCTGTTCTCCTGGAGTCTAGAAAAGAGCCTGGCACATAGTTGGTATTCAAGAAACATCTGCCAGATGGATGGATGGATGGTGGGTGGGTGGATAAGCAATATGGAGCCCTTAGATACACAGAGTTTAACTGTCCATTTGACAGATGGAGAAACTGAGGCCAGAGATGGGGAAACACTTGCCTGAGGACCCACAGAATGGACAAGTCTCCAAATCTAGGGCTCCCTCTCTTGTACTAGGATCTGAGAGGTGAAGGAAGCCATGGGGAGAGACCAGACCCAGAATAGGGTCCCCAAAGATGCTCTCTGTGTGCTGGAGGCCCAAAATGGATTTCTGACCCTCTGCAACCCCTGAGAGCCTCCAGGTCCCCAGGGTGCTGGCTGAGAGGGAACACCAACAGGGCCCAGTGCCGAGGCCCACGCTGAATGAGGACCTGTCTAAGTCAGCCCCAGCTTGTAGACCTGGCTCCTTCCCTGATGCCCTCGAGCAGTGGTACCCTAAGTTTTCCCAACACCAGGAGCTAATTGTATTCCAAAGCTCCCTTAGGGCTTAATTTTATGAGGTAGGGGCCTGTTTTTGTTGGACCTATTCTGGGGCTAGGTTCTCCCCAGTACTTAAAGTATTATAATAACAACTACCAGTTACTCAGACTGCCTCGCTTTGAGTTCCAGCTTGCCACTTACCAGCTATGCGACCCAGGGCAACTTACTTAACCTTCTCTGTGCCTGAGCTTCCTGCCTGTAAGACAAGATAATAAGACTCATCTTGTCACAACAGTCTGGCCCATGTCAGTGCCCCACAGCTGCTTACAGCTCTCACACTGCTGTGCACCTGTCGCCTTCAGAACATGCCACACTCACCAACTTACCCCACCTTTGCAACAATGTCCGAAGACGGTTATTATCCCCATTTTACAGATGGGGAAACTGAGGCCAAGAGAGGTTATGCTGGGAATTGAACTCAAGCTATCTGTCCCCCAGAGCCAGGGTCTAACTGCCCCACGATACTAACCACCTCTCCCACTGTGATTAGCACTCTGGGATATTTGGGGTTCGGGGGGGGTCCTTAGAAGTAAGGCAAAGGGAACCAAAAGAACTGGGCTTGAGACCACCCTCACCCTGGCCTTAGCCACCCCCCCTCCCGATTCTTATCCATTTCATGAATTAAGCCCCCATATCACATTTCATCTTAGGGAAAAGGAGGCTTTCTTGACTCAGAAAATGTTCATGCTAATCCTTTGTTTTTCTGATGGGGAAACTGAGGCATAAGGTGATGAGGTACTCTGCCAAAGGTCACACAAGGAGTCTGAGTCCAGACTGTGACAGGAACCAAGGTCCTAATTCCTCCCTGAGGTCTGTTGATAATAGGACTTCAGCATGAAAAAGCGGAGAAGGTAATTTTTAGAGCAGACTGCGCAACCTGGTAACTGGGTTCTTAGGAATCGTGATCCTTCAGATCCCCTGAGAACATTTCTCCCACCTTTCCTGGAGCTTGCACACTCCCAAAGGCTCATGAGGGTCTCCTGGGTTCGGAGCAGTGTCCCCCACCTTGTCATAGTGGGCATTCTGATTAGCTGGAGGTGTCCTGGCAGGGTCCTCACATCCTGCTCAGCCAGAGCTAAAGCCTTCACAGCATCCCCAAGAGCCACGAGAGGCCTCTACAGTCATAAAGAGCCCTGAGAATCATAAACTTCCCAGTCCCAGGGTACATTACAGCAACCAGGGTAAGCTCAGAGAGGATTCCAGAGCCTAGGGACCTCCCCAAGGTCACACACCGGACCACTTCACAGGGGGACAGAGCTAGGCCTGGAAAGAGCCAGAACCTGAGTCCACTCCCATCCCTGAAAAATCATTCAACAGATACAGTCACCTGAAGCATGCAGCATTTCAGCAACTAGTTCAAGGTCACACACAGTAAACCTATCCTCATCACATGAGAAGAAAAGGAACTATTTCCCAGTATTTTTTCAAATGAGTGGCAACTTTACATACCTGACAACTTCATGACAGTTTTGCGTATAGGGCAATCTCAAGACCATTTCTTACACAGTGTCACATACTTGACAACATTGTGACACTTTCATGCACAAGACAGTTTTCTGACAAGTCCACTGACAGATTGGTTTTGTGACAGTTCCATTTTCAGGACAGCTTTATGACAATTCTGTGTTCATGGCTAACAGGGTGCTGAGCTCTGGGGAGATGGGTCTGGGGGAGCCAGCTGGAGGGGATGACCCGCTTCCCTGTCCCTATCTCAGCTATTTCTACCTCTGTGCAGCTTGCTTGCCAAGTGGTGAGGAATCCAATAACAATCCTTTTTTAAAAATATGATCTTTCTAAAGGTCACTGGTGGCTGCTCTAAGCTGCTTCATGCCCTGGGGTCTCCCACTAAGAACATAAACGTAACTTCTCCTAATGAGCAGCTAACAGAGGGCAGAATGCACAGTCCTTAAGGGATGGGAAAGCAGAGATTTGGTTTGGTGTGAGAAGAATGCCGGGCACAGCCTGCTCTGGGACAGGGACTTTCTCCACACTGCCACTTGGGGGCCTTCTAACCTTTAGAGGTAGGTCTCACCTTTCTGCACACAAATGCTCAGGCACATGGGGACCCTGCTCCTCTACTTCTTGTCATGCTGAGCTTGGCAGGGACTGTCCCCAACTTGGATCACTTTGGGAAATATCTGTCCTGTGAGTGGTAAGAGGATTCAGGTTGCCCCTTCCAAATATCATCCCCAACATCCCCCATTCATCATCAGGCCACCAGGGCAAGGTATCGTGTCCCAGGGAAAGTGTTCATGGCCTGAGTCAGCAGTGGGGGTAACTACAGCTCTACCCCTAGGATGCTAGTTAGCATCCCGCCCACTGAGGGATCCTAACAGCACCTTCCTCCTTGCTGCTCAGCTGAGGTCTGGAGCCAGTACCTCCAGCTTCCCAGGGGGGCTTGTTAGAAAAGCAGAAGCCCAAGCCCCACCCAGCCCTTTGGTATCAAAATCTATGTTTCAACCCCAGAGCCCTGGGCACTTGGTGTGCACATTCCAGATTAGGAAGCCGGGGCTGACCCCATGAGTAGTTTTTGGAGATCTTGTGAGTTCGTGCACATGTAACGCTGGGCACACTGTAAGCATTAAGCCAGCAGCAGGTATTGAAAAGTGACGATGCCACTTGTTTTCTTTCTTTCTTTCTTTCTTTTTTTTTTTTTGCAGTTTTTGGCTGGGGCTGGGCTTGAACCTGCCACCTATGGCATATGGGGCTGGCGCCCTACCCCTTTGACCCACAGGTGCTGCCCTTGTTTTCAATAAGCAGCCTCAGGCAATTCCGATGCAGGTTTAAATTTGAGGATTACCACTGGCTGTAAAATCAACACATGTGTATTTGAACCCTAGCTCCAACACTACCTACAAAGGATTGTCCAGCAGTGCTCAGCTGGGCATTTCCCTGCCTCCCTAAGCCCAAGTGAGCTGGCCAAAGAATGACTCCTAGAGAGTTTGGAAGGGACCTGATCTGAAAGACAAAGGAACACACACCTGCCAATGGGCTCCCTGTCAGGCTTGGCTCTGAGCCCCTAGGCAGAGGTCATCAGCTTTCTCTACATTTATACAAGCCTGGTCCTTCCTACTAGACTGATTTCCCTGAGAGCAGTCTTTGAGGACATCCATTAAACTACCATTCATTCATTCATTTAAAGAAGAGTTAGCGGGCACCTCCAATGTGCAAGGCGAGGGGATTTAAAGGGGAACCAGTCAAGCTGGACCCCAGCTCTCAAGGAGCATCTCGTGGATGAAGTAATAACAGCACTCACTCCTAGGCAGTTCACTGCGCTAAGCACTTGGCATGGATGAGCGCACGTCCTCCTCACAGGTGCCTGGGAGGCGCTTGTTACCATTGTCCCCATTTTACAGAAGGAGAAACTGAGGCTCAGAGTGGTGAAGCCACTTATCTAAGATCACCCAGCCAGAAAGTAGTGGTTTTTCAGACCCTAAAGCCAAGGCCACCTCAGGTTCTGCTGAACATGAGGCCCTGTACATCCCCCTCCCTCCCTCCTACCCTTCCTTTACTGAGAAGGATCCAGTGCACTGGAGACCTCTAGCCCCACACCCTGGGGCTTCTCCTAGCCAGAAGTCATCTCCAGGGCCCAGAGGGATGGTGCAATCTACCCCCCAGGCAGGAATGTGCTGGGGGCTCTTCTGAGCCGGCTCCAGTAGTGGCGACTGCCTCCCATATGTGGCAGCCCAAGCGGGCAGGCGGGCAGGCGGGCGCCCAGATGTTGTTTATTTCCTTTGGTCATCGATGACATGCAGCCCCCACTGGCAGGCAAGGATTGGAGGATGGGCTGCCTGGCACTTTCTATGTGGGGCTCCCCTACCACGCTCTGGATTCTTCCCAAGTAAGAGCAGGGACCAGGGCAGGGCCTAGCCCTCCAGAGGCTCACTGCCTTGGGGCAGGAAGCAGTGAGTGGTGTCTTTCTCTCTGTCCCCATCCTTCTTACCCCCAGGGAGTCCTCAGGACAGCTGTATTAAATCCTTAGTCTACCATGACACGGAATGTTCTCATGCAAGACACACTTCCCTGGGCACTCCCTAATTATGAAGAAATTCTACCTCCAAAAATGTTAGCATCAAAATAGAAAGCTCTGGACTGATTGTCAAAGCAATTCCAGGATCACAAATACCAGTGGAAGCAAGGCGGGTGCTGACAGTAATAGTAGTTAGCAGGGATATTATAGAGACCCACTTAAGGACCAGGCCCTGTCCAGGTCCTCACAACATACCTATGAGGTCAGCCAGTAGGATTCTGGCTGTACAGATGGGAAAATGGAAGCACAGAGAAGACAACGCACCAGTTCAAGGTCACATGGACAAGCTAGAATTTGAACCTGACCCATCTGGCTCTTAACCCCCATTCTACACTAGTGATTCTCAAAGTGTGGGCCCAGGACCATCACCTGGGAACTTGTTAGCAGTGCAGATTTCAAGGTCCCACCTGTCCCTACTGAATTAGCAACTGTGAGGTGAGGTCCAGCGTTCTGTTTTTAACAAGCTCTCTAGGTAAACATGGTGCATGCCCAAGTTTGAGAACCTCTGCCCTGCCTTGTCTTTTAATGTCAGTGACAGAAGTGGGTATAAGGTGCAGCTCAAGGATGAAATATATACCAGCCATCCTCTGCCCTCAGCATCTGGGACAATAATAGGGAGTTGTAGGGACTGCACCAAACTGGAGAGCACATGCCCCGTTTACTCCAACCCACTAACTGCCCGGAGAATGCAGGCCCGGTGTTGACAGATGTCCTGACTTTTTCCAGAGAAGTCCAAATGCTGCCTTCTTAATATGAAATCTCTTAATTTTTTAAATTTTGGCAACCTATCCAAATTATTTTTTTTTAAGTGCAGAACTAGAGTTGTTCTTGCCTTGGATATTGAGGATATTTCAGAGACAGAGACTGCTAAGGAGATGAACTTGTCCAGGAGAACATGTCATTTTCAGGGACCCAGATGTCACCCTGTGTTTTGTGACCCTCTTAAGGAAAGCCCTGCAAGTGAAGGTAGATGGAAGGCATGATATTGCAGAGATGACCCTGAATCCATTCAAAATCTCCAACTGGAAGAAAAGACACAGATCACTTGAAAATGTTCAGCCATTGACTTGTGATGAAACAGGAGGATGGGGGCTGCTCGCAGGATGTGGGTGACCCTGACCCTGAGCTTGGAAATTCTTCCTTGAAGAGCACAGGCCATTCTCTGTTCCCAACAGAAAGAATAAACCTGCCCTTCATCCAGGACCTTAGCTGCCTCCTAATGTCTCTGCCCTGAGCTGTTCACCCACCAGAGACCCAAGGACCCTGTCCCTGAACTCTGCTGACCACCTTCTAACCTCAACAACATCTCTGGCCCCCATTTGCTCACCTGTGAAAGAAGAGGAGGGTCCAAATGTTGGTTGACAGTGCCACTGTGCATCATGATGGTGAGGGAACAGGAAGGGAACTTATGTTTAGAGATGAACGCCTACTATGTGCCAGGCCCTTGCTGGATTGTTTGCACAGCCCTCATAATAAGGCTCATGGGGGTAGGAATTACTGCCACAATTTTTCAGATGGGGAAACTGAGGTCCATAAGATGAAGGCGCTTGTCCAAGGTCACACAATGAGTGGTGGAGTCAGGATTTCAACCTGGGCACCTGCAACATAACACATGTCCTTAGAGTTTTAAGTACCTTGAGGGCAGAAAACACATCATCCTCTTTGACATAATAATGTAGCTACAATTTATCAGATACCTGCTGTGTGCTGAGGTCTGAGCTAAGAGTTTTCATGCACCATTTCTTTTAATCACAACAACCCTGCAATAAAAGCTTTATTTCTCCCATTTTATAGGTAGGAAAACTGAGTCTCAGAGAGGTAAAGTACCTTGTCCATGATCACACAGCTGTTCCCAAAGCTTATAACCATTGAGTCCCTCTGGATCTGACACAGAATAGGAGCTCAGTAATTATTGAATGAATGAATGAATCATTCAACCCTGGGTTAATGCATGCATTCAGAGCTATCATGAGCCGTCATCACTTTGTAAACTGTCAAGCCTAGTGTGTTTAATTCCACTATCATTCTACGTAAAATGGACATTCAAGTCTCAACTCATCCCTTGGATACTTGGAGAAAGACTGACTCAGATGTCATTCTAAGGCTCTCCAGCTGCTGGAGCAACACAGGGTCATACTTTTGGGGCTGACTGGCAGTTTGACTAGTGTAGGGATGGTCTTGATTACAGGAGACAGTTGTTAAGGGAAATTACATGGGGTGCCTGCCATCTGCTCTGATGTATGTCCCAGGAAAACTTGGGGAGGTTGCAATTAGAGTTCAAATGCTCTTAATTAGAAATACACATCTGAGCTAGAAAAGGGCAGCAATAGAGACCATGATCCACGTGAGGACCCAGGGGGTTTCAAAGTGTGCTCCCTAGAATGCTGGTGTGCCCTGGGGCATCAGAGTGGTCAAGCTCAGGGGTGAGTCTCACCCTGAAGCAGAGCTGCTGCCCAGATCTGTTTCCTAACTAGCATGCCACATCCCTTTTGATTGTAAATTGACAGAAAAGAATTGGCCAAAGTGAAAAAGTGACTTTCTTTGGAACAATGGGACAAGCCAAGCCTTGGGAGGGACTGGAAGGCTGTCAGAAACTTTGTCTGTCTATGGAACCCATGATGTTTCTGTTTGCTGCTTTTCTCTGTGCAGCTGATTTGTTTAATTTTTCTCTCTCTGCTTCTGTATTCAGGAGTCATTTGGTGTAAGTGACAGAAAACTTAACTCAAAGTGGCTTGTGGAAAGAAGAGAATTTTTGGTTCCCTCAGGGGTAGATCCAGGTGCACAGATGACTCTTTTTGGAATTTGTCTGTATCTCTTAGCTCTGCTCTGCTCTGTGGTCTCCAATCTCAGGAGGCTTTTCCCTAAGGTGGCAGCCATCATCTCTGGCCTTTATCCTCCTAGATCCAAAGAGTAGAAAAGAAAACACACACACCCCACACCCATTCAATCAAACAAAAATCCAAGACTAGCTCCTGTTTGGACCCGTGCCCGTGCCTGAACCAACTACCACTGTAGTCAAGGAACCTGATCCTATGATTGGCCAAGGCCTGGTTAAGTGCATGTAAGTGAAGATAGCACCACATGAACTTCAAAGTCTGAGAATGAGGAGGGGTCTGCTAGCTAGCTCCCATCAAGGTGACTCACACATGCACCAGAACAGGCTGCCTTCCCCACCTGCAAGGTCCTTAGGTCAAGAGGCTAGCACAGACCATTGTCTGTCAGCCCAGAGTCAAAATTCTCAAGAGACATGGTGTATTTGGCCCAGCCTGATGAGCTGCTGGCTGCTGTTTAAAACCATCATTGGCCAAGATCAGGACCATGCAGTGCAAACACGGCTGCCAAGGCCACTTCTCAGAAGACGTGATCTGGGAAGATGCTTCCAAAATGCCTGTTACATGTATTTTGGACTTGTTAAAATTCATATTCCTGGGCCCAAACCAAGAATCTGTGGGATTCTTACATGCAGTCAAGCTTAGGAACCATCACATTTGAATCCGTCTAGAGCAGCGCTATACAAACTCTAATTGTCATTACTTATTATTCATAAAATCAGCATTCAAGTGCCTCATCTTGTCGCCGTGGAGGTGGGAACTGGGGAGAGGAAATAACATTTCTCTTTCTAATGAGTTCTAGAGATGTGATGAAATGCCATTGAGACCATGAATATTCATAAAGTAGAGATGCCACCACATACAGACACTAGAGGGCACTCTAGCCAACTGCCAGGGCCCAGGATGCAGCCCCAGACAGAGCTGCCTCCCTTCAAAGACCTGAGGTTGAATGATACTATTTAAGACCCATTCTGTGGGCCGACACTTTCCGTGATCAAGGAAGGTTCTTCTTGGGTTCTTTTGACTTAGGCAAATTGAGACATCGTTCTACAAAGAGTGCTGTAGCTCTAATAGCAGCTTCTTGGCTGTTTGGCTGTCTTGACCTTGGGGAAGGCCCCACTCCTTCTGGCCTTAGGGTCCCCACTGAAACTGCAAGGGTTAGGCTCTTCTGAGAATGGTGAGAGTTTTGCTTTGTCTCTAACTTGGAACACTTAAGGTGCCCTACTTTGCTATCACTTCTATGGGCTTCACTTCCTCCCACCAGGCTGTGAGTCTCACAGGACCAGGCTCTGCCTGACACAGGAAGTTCTGAACAAATGCTGTCAGACAGCAGTGTAGGGAAGATTGACATGGGTCTGTCCCTACTGATTCTGTGTGACTCTGGACATATCATTTCACCTCTTTGAGCCTCAGGTTCCTCTGCTGCAAAATGGGCAACACCCATGTCTGGGTGCTGAGTCTTTGTGCACAAATTCAATTTGTAGGATTACACTTAGTTTTTGTGTAACTGAACATAATTTGTAATTGGAACTCCTTTATTTTATATTTATTTATTTATTTAGAGACACAGTCTCACTCTGTTGCCTTGGGGTTGAGTGCTGTAGCATCCAAGCTCACAGCAACCTCAAACTCTTGGGCTCAAGTGATCCTCTTGCCTCAACTTCCTAAGTAGCTGGGACTATTAGGCACCTGCCACAACACTGACTTATTTTTTAGCGACAGGGTCTCGCTCTTGCTCATGCTGGTCTCGAACTCCTGAGCTCAAGAGATTCACTCGTCTTGGCCACCCAGAGTGCTAGGATTAGAGGTGTGAGCCACTGCGCTGGCCCTGGAACTCCTATTCTGTCAAATGGCAGAGATCACCTCAAATAAGTTGAGGGTGCCCTCACCCCTTGGCGATCGGGTTGCATCTCAAGTCCAGTGGGCTTATGTAGTGCCAAGGGACAGAGCAGGGCACCCTGGTCTCCACTGACATCACCCTGTACTGACCTGCATGGCTGAAGACTCAACATCATCAGTCATTATCGTTTATCAGAAAGATGGACGCTGCTTTCCTCCCTCTCCCATAAAAGAAGCTCTGCAGCGACAGCCCTGGGTTAGTAAGGCTGGGTTAGTATGGTGCCTTTCTATACGACCCCTCAGCCACCTATACCGGCAGGATTCCAAGCTATCAAGTCTGCAATCTTGCAGGCGGAACAGAGAAGGGGAGGAAAATTGCTCAGGCACTTCCGGGAGCGGCACAGGGACACGCCCACTCGCATACCATTGGTCAGAGCTCAGACACATGACCACATGTAGCTGCAAAGGTGCCTGGGAAATGTAGTTTTATTAGAAGACGCGAACACGGCTTAAAATTAGGGTTCCATTACGGAGGACGAGGGAGAGTGGGCCTGGGAACAACTAGTACAGCGATCAGGGACACAGGCCTCCACTGTTCTCCAAACCCACGTCCCACGTACCTAGTATTTGTTACCTTCCCCTGACCAAGACCTCAGCTTGAGGGTAGGACAGGCCTTGGGAAGGGACAAGGGAAGAGAAGAAGGAGAAAGGATAAACTGTCCACAACTGGCCAGGACACAGTGGAGAATAAACTCTTTTTTTCTTTAAATGTATTTTTAGTGTGTGGTGGCTCAGGCCTGTAATCCTAGCACTCTGGGAAGCCAAGGCGGGTGGATTGCTTGAGCTCAGGAGTTCCAGACCAGCCTGAGCAAGAGTGAGACCCCGTCTCTACTAAAATAGAAAAAAATTAGCTGGGCTTTGTGGCAGGCGCCTGTAGTCCCAGCTACTTGGGAGGCTGAGACAAGAGGATCTCTTGAGCCCAAAAGTTTGGGGTTGCTGTGAGCTATGATGATGCCACAGCACTCTACCCAGGGCAACAGAAAGAGACTATGTCTAAAAAAAAAAAATTACAAATAAATCAATGCTGTGTGCCACCATCCAGAATTCAGTATTTATTAGTCTCTTCTGTCTTTTACTTTCTTCTCTTTCTTTCTTTTTTTTTTTTTTGTAGAGACAGAGTCTCACTTTATCGCCCTCGGTAGAGTGGCGTGGCGTCACACAGCTCACAGCAACCTCCAACTCCTGGGCTTAGGCGATTCTCTTGCCTCAGCCTCCCGAGTAGCTGGGACTACAGGCGCCCACCACAGCACCCGGCTATTTTTTTTTTTTTTTTTTGATGCAGTTCAGCCGGGGTCGGGTTTGAACCCGCAGCCCTCGGTATATGGGGCCGGCGCCGTACTTGCTGAGCCACAGGCGCCACCCTCTTTTTTTTTTGAGACAGAGTCTCAAACTGTCGCCCTGGGTAGAGTGCAGTTGTATCACAGCTCACAGCAACTTCAAACTCTTGGGTTTAAGCGATTCTCTTGCCTCAGCCTCCCAAGTAGCTGGGACTGCAGGCGCCCGCCACAACACCCTGCTATTTTGTTGTAGTTGTCCTCGTTGTTAGGCAGGCCCGGACTGGATTTGAGCCCGCCAGCTCTGGTGTATGTGGCTGGCGCCCTAGCCTCTGAGCTACAGGCGCCAAGCCTGTCATTAACTTTTAATATACCCCTATGTGTCATAAATGCTACAAAGTATTGTTTTTCATGTTATTGAACTTTATGTAACTGGTTCCTTCTCAGCACTGTTTGGAGATGTGTCCACAATGATACCTATAACTCTGCCTCAGCCATTTGGCTGTGGTGTATGCTTATCTATTCTTTCGACAGAGAGTTAGCTTTCTGCAATTGTTTGCTATTGAATGATGCTGCAAGTAAACAACTTTGCACATTTCCTTTTGTGCATATACAAGAGTTCCTGTAGGCCAGGGGTTCTCAAAGTGTGGTCTCTGGACTAGCAACAGCAGCATCACCTGGGAACCTGTTCAAAGTGCAGATTCTCAGATCTAATGAATCAGACCTCCAGGGTGGAACCCAGCAATCTCTACAGTAACAAGCTCTCTAGCAGCTGCTGGTGTGTGCTAGAGTTTGAGAAATGCAGCTCTAGGGTTTATACCAGAAACCAAATTGCTGTGTTCAGAAAAGGGACATCCTCAAATTACTAGATAATGCTAGATTTTTCTTCAAAGTTTATACTTCTATCAGAAGTGGAAGTTTTCTCTCATGTTTGCTAGCCCTTGGTAATACTGGAATTTAATTTCTTTTACTAAGTGGATGAGAAGTTTAGACTCTGCTAAATTCTCAGTTGATATTCTTCTTTCTCTGGCCCTGGGAATTCCTCTTAGAACATCACACTTTCTCTTTTCCTTTGGGTCCCTGCTATGTATATAGCTTTGAAAGCACAAAACACCTTTATTCTCCTTTCCTGTTGCAATTTTTCTTCCCAGGGCAAGATCACTGTGGGCATTGTCACCCTTCTCTGGGGGCAAGATGCCCAGATATGACTTAGTTACCATGTACTCCATATGAGCCTGCCCAAATGAGTCAGGATCCTTAGTTGTAAACCACAGAAATGGGTTTATCAATAGGATGTGCAGGGTCGCAGAATTCAGGGAGCTGAAAATGAGGTTTGGGGAAGGGCCAGTTCTCATCTGAGAGCTGGAGGCAGGGAAGAAGGAATGGAGGGACCAAGGGGGAGAGGGGAGGCAGACAGGCCCCAGCCAGAGGTGAGCAGAGAGTCTTCTCTGCCACCGTGTGAACACCATTCCTATGTGTCCCTTTTATCTTATGTCCCACTTCCAGGCCTTAGAGTCAAGGAAGTGACTATCTGGCCACATTTCGGTCAAGGCCTACCCACTGCCAACATGAAGAAGGGCTAGGCCTTTTTGCTTTCTGTTCCAGGGGAAGGCACCAGGATTTGGCCTTCACCAGGACCTCACACAACAGGAATTCCTCTAAAAAGGAGCTGGAGCACCAGTAGGAACAGGGAGGGACTAGGAGCTGGAAAGGCAAGAATGTCCCCTGTTGGGTAGCTGTGGGGCCCAGGGGAGCCAAAGTGTGTAACTTGTTCATTAAACAGTCTGTCCTTAATGGGGTACAAACATGAAACAGTTCAAGGTTTCCCCAATTGCTGCCTCTAGGAAGCTGCCCTGTCCTTTCCTGTCCCTTAATGATGCCTGGTCACTTTCTGACTCTCCCTACCTCCTACCCCAAAGGTCTACCTTGCTGCCTCTTACTGCTGGGCCACCCGCCAGCAGCCAGCCTTCTTGTGTGAGCCAGCAGCAATGCCACTATGCCTGGCTCCTCCTAAGGTGGCCCTGACCACTGAGAACCCCCTCATACTTACCATGAAGGACACACAGGCTGTTTTACTGCTGTCTGTGTCCTTCTGTCTCCTGATCTCCTTTCTCTGCTTAAGGAGATGTGGGAAGGGCTGCGAACACAAGTTTATATCCAACTGGGACATGTGATGCTGGTCCTTCTTGTGAGCACCCCTTTCTTTGTAAGGGTTCCCTTGCATCTCCTCACCTGGCCTGGAGGTTTGGGAACAGGGGAAAAGCCACAACACCACCTGCTTCCCCAGTCTGACAGTTCTTAATTCCCATGAGTGGTCAGCTTAATCAGGGATCCTGAGGTGATGGGGTGACACAGACTCCCTGTGAGCCTTAGAGAGGCTCTTTAAGGTTCTAGAGTATTTTTCATCTCTTCTTCCTCAGCCTTCAACTTGCTATCCCTGATGATGATGATGAGCCCCGATGCTGGTGACAGTAAAAAATAGAGGGAGTAATGTTCAGAAACCAAGCAGGAGGTTGAAGGTCTCGCCCCAGCCATCATGCATGTGCACCCCTCACACTCAACAATACACACTATTGGGTGGTGCCTGTGGTTCAGTGAATAGGGTGCTGTCCCCATATACTGAGGGTGGCAGGTTCGAACCCAGCCCTGGCCAAACTGCAACAAAAAAACAGCTGGGCATTGTGGCAGGTGCCTGTAGTCCCAACTACTTGGGAGGCTGAGGCAAGAGAATCGCCTAAGCCCAAGAGCTGGAGGTTGGTGTGAGCTGTGATGCTATGGCACTCTACCCAGGGCAACAAAGTAAAATGCTGTCTCTAAAAAAAAAAAAAAATACACACTACTTTAGTAAAGATTATATTGGCCTATAACAGGGAACTCCAACATACAGAAGTTTAAGCAAAATAGATGTTGATTGCCCTCTCACATCACACTCTACACCAGTGGTTCTCAACCTGTGGGTCATGACCCCTTTTTAACAATGAAAATACACTGTGGCATCAGGAAGGTTGAGAACCACTGCTCTACACAAACAGCCTAGGCCTCATACAACACTTTGTCCTTCTTCAGGGACCCAGGCTCTTTTTATCTTATTTCTCCACCACTCACAGGATATAGGATCCACCTCATGATCCAAAATAGCTGCTTGTGCTCCAGTCATCATGTCCACATTCCACCCAATAGAAAGAATGAGGAATGACAAAGGCATGGCCCTGCCATTTAAGGTGGCTTTCTAGAAATTGCACATACTGCTTTACCTTACATCTCATTGGCAGGATTTTGGTTCCATGACCTTATCTAGTTGTAAGGGAAGTTGGGAAATGTAGACTTTTGTCTAGGCAGCGATGTGCCCAGTTAATAACCAATGAGACAGTAGGAGTTGCTCACACATGTAGTTTGACCATCTCTCTCTTCCTTTCCTTCCGCCCTGGTCTGGCTGGCAGTGGGCACTGGCCTGGGGGGCAACTGCACGGGCTGTATCACCTGCTCAGAGGAGAACGGCTGCTCCACCTGCCAGCAGAGGCTCTTCCTGTTCATTCGCCGGGAAGGTATCCGCCAGTACGGCAAGTGTGTGCACGACTGTCCCGCTGGCTACTTCGGCATCCGTGGCCAGGAGGTCAACAGGTGCAAAAGTATGTGGCTCCTCCCTTGGGCTGTGCTAGTGCTGGGCTCCTGGACACTGCAGGCTCAGATCCTGCCCTTTCACCCCAACACAGCCAGAGGGCTTGTGCCTAAGCCAGCTCTGAGATACCAGATTCATTCCAGGCTGCCTCTACAGCCTTAGGCCAGTCAGTCCCCTCTCAGCTTTAGTCAGCACTTATGGGACAGAGAACTTTCACTCCTACCCAAGTTTGCTGTGTGGGCTTGGGCAGGTAAGCTCTCTGGTCTTAGCTCAAATGGGAAAAGGAGTCCAGACTCCTAACTTTAATTTTCACTGTGACCCGGGATAAGGCATTGCTGTCTCTGACCCTTGGTGGGAAAGAAGCAGTGAGTCCTCACTCTCAGCCTAGACTGGCTGTGTAACTTCAAGAAAGTCACTTGTTTTCTCTGAGCCTCAGCTCAAATAAGAACAGCAACTCCTTCATTTGCAGCCCAGTTTGACCTTGACCAAGTCTGGGCCTCAAAGAAGACACTGAGTCCTGATCCTAGTGCCACAGAGCCTGGCACTGCTTAAAGGCCCTCCCACCCAAGGCAGACCCAGAGGGCCCCCCCTCTGTGGCAGCTGCCCTCACCCAGGTGTCCTGGCTTTATTACAGAATGTGGGGCCACTTGCGAGAGCTGCTTCAGCCAGGACTTCTGCATCCGGTGCAAGAGGCGGTTTTACTTGTATAAGGGGAAGTGTCTGCCCACCTGCCCACTGGGCACCTTGGCCCACCAGAACACACAAGAGTGCCAGGGTGAGTGGGGACCTCCTTGCCCTGCCCCTCCCTCTCCCTCCCTAGAGCAAGGGCTTGTTGAGAGGTGTCAGGAGACCTGGAAGAAATCAATCGAATGCCATGTGGTGATGGGAACCCCAACACCACCATGTCAGGTACTCTGGGCACCTACACATGGCAATACTGCAACACACTACACCAGCATGACCACCATCGTTATGGCCAAGGTTGGCATCATTATTTTTATTACCAAGGGAAGCAGCAGGGAACGAAAGAAGAGCACTGATATTGGAATAAGACAGACCTGGAATCAAATCCTAGTAGTTACCTTAAGCAGGTCAGATCTCTGTCCCTCCGTTTCTCTAAAGAGTAAAAGAAAAAGTTAGATTAGAACCCAGAACCTACCTCTCGGGAAAGGCTTGTTGTGAGGATTGAATGAATTAAAACAATTTTAAAAGCTCAATACAGCAGCCAGCGTGCAATAAATGCTCGCTACATGTCAAGGTCATTATTATTACCACTCTGATTGTCTCCTCACAGCTTCTTGTCTATGAATGCACTTCTGTGGGCTGTTCTTACACAAGGATGTTCCTTGAATCCTCACCTGAACCACATATCTCTGCCCACACATCCTCTCTAGCTCACGTTCATGGTCATTGTAACAGCTGATTCACCACATCTTGCCCTGAGCAACAGACTTACATCCCCACCTGCCTTCTGGGTGCCTCCCTTCCACCCCCACCCCAAGTCTCAGCCAGATGCATCCTCTGGGATTCCTCCGTCAATAACCAGCTCTACTAACCCTGGGTGGCCATGCCCGAGATGCAAGCATCATTGTTCTCTCTTCTCTCTCCCTGATCCGACATCCAGTCCAAACTCTTCATGCATTCCCTTTAAAAATATTTACTAGAGCATCCACTATGACCCAGCACTTTCCTGGGTGTTGGGAACATGGTAGACAAAGCCTCTGCTCTCAGGGATATGACATTTCAGTGGGAAGACAGAAGAGATGGGTGAAAATAAATGCGTAATGATTGGGTGGCAGATAGAACTTTGAGGGGTAAAAAATGAAACAGCACAATGCTGTCAAGCCTACCACACTCCCCACATCTTTTCCCCACCCCCCACGGCCTTCTTGCCACCCTCTGGCTGTCACTAGGATTCTGGGTACAGCCTCCTGCCAGTCTCCCTACTTCAGATCTGGCTCCCTCCAGCCCGTGCTCCACCCAGCAGTCTTATTTCAAAACAACAATCTGCTCAGGTTTCTCTTCTGCCCAAGGCCCTCCCCAGCTCCCATTGCCCTCAGGCAGAGCTGGCCCAGCCCTGGGCAGTCTGGTGCCCCTCTGCTGGCCTCTTCACCCCCAGCATCTTTGAGGTCATGCTCCAGCTTAACCAGATCTAGGTGGTTCTCACAGGCTCAATGACTCTAAGCACTTTGCTGGGGTTATTCCGTCCACCTGGAGCACATCCTGCCCCCTCCATGAACCTGGCTGACCTTCCCTTCTCTTCATCTCACCCCCTCTTCCAGACTTAGCTCAGGAGTCTCCTCCTCCGTGACCCAGGCTTCTCTGGGATCCTGCCGTACTTGTCACTGTACTGACCACCCCTGCCTCCCAGCCTGGTCTCTAGAAGGTGAATTCCAGGAGGCAAGCCCAGGCCTGCCCTGTCTGCTGCCCCTCAGCACGCAGAATGGTTCCTGGCACAGAGCAGGTGCTCAGCCTTTACTAGTCAACGAATGCACCTAGTGACAAGACCACAGTTACAAGGTCTGGGCCCCAGGCCTCTCCTACTTCTCTGTCCAGTCATTGGTCCATCGTGTGAGCCCCAGGTTGTGTTCCCTCAGCAAACCCTTCACCTGCTCTAAGCCTCAGGATCCTAATCTGCAAAATGGGCATATTGATAGTTACCCCTATTCTGTGCCTACTTCTCAGGGACTCTTAAAAGAATCAATGTGAAATATATGTGTGTGTGTATATATATATATATATATATACTTAATGTCTGACAATAAAGTTCAAGAACTCATCCTAGAAAAAGTGCTACATACCTCATTGCTGAATGTCACCGTGGTCGCCTTTGAGGTACTTCACTTGGGAAGCTGGGCACCAAAGCCCAGCACCTAGTCCACCCTTGAAAGTAATTTTGGAGCTCTTTTTCTGGAATGACCATCAGAGCTGTCATTGTCAAAAATGCACAATAACAATACTGAACTCCACTCAACAAGACACTGCCACACATCCATATGAACACAGTTGTGAGACACTCACATGCCCAGGCTAGGAGCCTTACCAAGTTGTTGGTTCAGTTGTTGGAACAAGCACACAGTGGCATGTTCTCAAACTAAATTGTCATACAATGACAGCTCTGATAGCCATTCCAGAAAAAGAGCTCCAAAATTGCTTTGAAGGGTGGATTAGGCCCTTGCATCGGTGCATACCTTCTCAAGGGGAACACCTCCAAGGTGACCATGGTGATCTTCAGCAATGAAGTATGTAGCACTTTTCCTGGGATGTGCTCATGAACTTAACTGTCAGACCATGTCTGTATATGCATTTTATATATGTAAATACATATGTGCATTTATTTTATTTACATATATTTTTAATTCCCCCTGTAAGAACTTTTTTTTTTTTTTTGTAGAGAAAGAATCTCATTTTATCCCCCTTGGTGGAGTGCCGTGATGTCACACAGCTCACAGCAACCTCCAACTCCTGGGCTTAGGAGATTCTCCTTGCCTCAGCCTCCTGAGTAGCTGGGACCACAGGCGCCCAGCCATCTTTCTGTTTTTGCAGTTCAGCCGAGGCCGGGTTTGAACCTGCCACCCTCGGTATATGGGGCCGGCGTCCTACTTGATGAGCCACAGGTGCCGCCCCCATAAGAACTTTATGTCCACAATTTCCTTTTTACTCACAGCTGCACTGGGTAGCTTCTGCTTTCTGAGGTTAATCAAAGGCACACAGTTTTGATCAAGTTCAAAACTCATGTCCTGGCCGGGCACAGTGGCTCACACCATAATCCTAGCACTTTGGAAGACTGAGGTGAAAGGATCACCTGAGGCCAGGAGGTTGAGACCAGCATGAGCACCATAGCAACACCCCATCTCTACAAAAAACAGATTAGCTGGGCCTGCTGGTGCCTGCTTGTAGTCCCAACTAATCAGAAGGCTGAGGCAGGAGGATAGCTCAAGCCCAGGAGTTTGAGGTAACAGTGAGCTGTGATAACACCACTGCACTCTAGTCCAGGCAACAGAGAGAGACCTGGACTTAAAATAAATAAATACCTCTGTTTTGGTCCTGAGCATTTCCCAGACAACCATCCAGCCTCTTTCCCTGTCCTCCCCTCCAGAACCTTCACCCCCACTCAGGCGTCCCCTTCTCTCAGACATGGTTGGCTGGGCTCTCAAGGCTCCTCACTCTTGTGTAAAGAATCTGCTTCCTTCTCTACCTGAGAGCTGCTCTCTTTCCCTTTATGTCACATGTCACCTCCCCCAGGAAGCCTTCCCCTTTAAAGCCAGACAGTCAGTCGCTCTGGCTTCTGGCCCACAGCAGTCTATGCTTTAGTATGGCTCTTACCCCAGGCTCTTAGAAGTAGCTTTGTAAATGTCTCCCGTCTGATCCTAGCTATAGCCTGAGTCTGCTGCAGATGGAGATGGTGTCTTTAGGGGCCTGAACCCCTCAGGCCTTGCCCTTGGATCTGAAGGACTTTCAATGCCAGCTAACTCCGTCTGTCTATTTATCTCTCCCTTCACCCCACAGAGGAGTGTGAACTGAGCCCCTGGGGCAGCTGGAGCCCCTGCATGCAGAATGGGAAGACGTGTGGTTCAGCCTGGGGCATGGAGACGCGGGTCCGAGAGGCCAGCCGGACAGGGCGGGAGGAGGCAGCCACCTGCCAAGTGCTGTCTGAGTCAAGGAAATGTCCCATCCAGAGACGCTGCCATGGAGGTGAGCACCAGGACAAGTATGTGGGGCTGCAGACGGCAGGGCCCACAGGTGACTTGAGTGGCATCAGGACGCTGCCCCCTGTGTCCTCATGTAGGCTACCTGAAAGACCAACATTAGCCATATCATTGTGTATGCATCACTCTTCCAGTGTCCTTTCAAAGGGGGGTCTTTGTTGCTGGGATCAGTCCCAGATGCATTAGGAAGATAGAGCCAGCAGGTGTTCTTAACCCTCTCACCTGTCAGGCAGTACCCTGTCCCTGTCCACTAAGTGTCACTGCAGCCCCCAAGACACAGATTTCCCATGGCCGTTGAGAACCACTGATTTAAATAGAAGAGAAGCCACAGAGCATGGCTGGTAAGATGTGAATGGTGAGCAGTAACAACATGGAACCAGCAGTGCTAACCGTGCAGGTGCTATATGCCAGGCACTATGCTAAGTTCCTACAGTCATCCACTCATTTAATCTGCACGATCTCACTATGAGGAAGGTATTATTATTATTAACTTCATTTTTACAAATAAGGAGACAGAGGCTCATTAAGGTTGAGTCACTTGGCCAAGGGTCACACAGCCAGGGAGATGTGGACTTGGCATTCAAACATAGGTGGATGTGCAAAGAGGAATCTAAAGTCATGCAGAAGGAGCAGGGGCCTGCAGCCCAGCCATCTGGAATACACTGCTGGGATATGGCGGAGCTGGGGTTTGAACCCAGAGACTCCTTTAGTTTCAGAATATATGGTATCTAAGTTGGGAGTGCAGAGACCAGAGATGTGGGCCTGTAGGAGCCATAGTAAGCAGTTGGGGTCAGAGAATGAAATTGAGATAGACCAGAGAAACTAAGAGACCACAGACCCAGGGAAGCACCTACACGGGCAGGCAGATCATTTCTACAGCCTTCATTGCTGTGGCCACACTACTCACAGCATCTGAGAGCTGGTAGTTGACTGGCTGTTGAAAGACCAAGAAAAATAATAATAATTATTATTATTAATTGTAATGATAATCAAAAATAATTATAATGATAATAATAATGTAATAATTATAATAATAGCAGCAACCATTGGCAAAGCACTTATGTTCTGGAGCTGTGCTAAGTGCTTTGTAAATATGACTCCAATTCTCTCGACAACCCCACAGAGGCTCCTTGCATCATCTGGGGCTCAGCTCAGACATCTCCTCCTCTGAGCAGCTTTCCAGAAGTTCCCCCTCCTGCATCATTTTCCATCGTGTCACGTCACAGCACTTTCTGAAGCGGTCTTGCTCTTGCTTGCGTTTGCTGGTCTAGGGTCTGTTTCCTCTCATGGAGTGCGGGCTCTGCCTTGTTCGTGGCTGTCTCTCTGGAGCCTCGAGCAGGCCTGACATGAGCAGGCATCGGGGTGACTTCTGTTGGATGAGTGGATGCTTGGGAGCGTGGGAGGGTAGCTGGCTGGGTGCCTAGGGAGGTGGGTGGAGGGATGGATGGCCAGGTGGGTGGGTAGGTGGGTGACTGGAGGGGTGTATTCACTGGGTGACCAGGCATTCACTGGGACAGGACATAAAGACATGCACCCCCAAACCCCCACCTTCAGAGCTGGCAGGGGCTCATCAAGCAGCACCTACACCCCATCCCCACCTGAGGGCTGCACACACCGTCAGCCCCAGAGCTTAGAGTGGGAGCTGGCTTCAGAGTAAGCATGGGGGGAGCCCCAGAAGTTGGCAGCCTGGGCTGAGAGGCTGACCCTGTCCCTGCCCTGCAGAGGGAGGGGCCAGGACTAGTGCTGCAGTGCTGACTCCTAGGGAGACGAGCACACAGTTGACACTTGAGAAAGGAAACTGCTGCCCCTTGCCGCTGGCTCTGAGGTTTCTAATGACCTCGCTGTGTGCCCTCAGTTGCATCATGTTCAGCTGGGCTCCCTTTGGGGGACTCTAAGGGGGTCAAATCATGTGCAAATGGCCTGGGTGAGGAGACACTCCATAAAGCAGAAATCTGGGCCTGGCCTGGCTCCCAACCACACCTCTCTTTTTCAAGTCAATAATAATAATGACAAACAACTGCTAGGAAGAACATTCGAGGTGGCCGGCACAGCCAGTGCAAAGGTGTGGAGGACTGGGGCTGAGGCCAGTGGCTGAAGCAGAATGAGCCAAGAGGAGGCAGCCTGCTGAGAGGATAGGAGCATGAGACGGGCAGGCCAAGGCAAGGACTCGCTCCTTTTGCACGTGAGCTGGAGCCATTGGAGAGTTTGAGCACAGGGGTGACCAGACCTCTTTGCTCTTAGAAAGAGCGTGCAGGGGCTCCATCCACTCCTCCCAGCCATCTGAGCTCGACTCTAGAAACTCCAGTGCAGGTTGTGACACCGAGCAGGTCATCCCCTGGCTGGGCCTCAGACTCCTCATCTGGGTAATGGGGCGACTCAGATGCTTGTGTTAGACCCCAGCTCCATGGGGGGCAGGGATCAAGATTCTGAGTTAGGCCCTGGGTTTGCACCCTAGCCTACAGTGGGTACTGAGTGGGGGCGACCCCTCCATTCTGTCAAATGGGGCAGCGGGGCTGTCCCTGCCCTTCTCTGCTGTTGTGAGTTTAGCACTTGGTGCTGTGACCAGCAGTAGCTAAATGCTCAGTTACCGTCACTCTTGCTGTTGTGTTAGTTGAAGGGCAGAGCCTTTGGCAGGGAGGTGAGTGGAGAAGTTGGTGTAGAGACCCCAGTAAAAAGCGTTGAAGCTCCAACAAAGAGCCTGGTAAACTGCAAAGTGCATGCACCTGGGAGGGTCACCCCCCCCCCCCCGCCTATGAGGCCACTGAAGTCCTGACCTGGGTTTCCATATGGACCTTCAGGCCTGGCCAGGGCAGATGTCCAGTACAGGGGGCCCTTAGTGAGTTAGTGCCCTTCTCCCCCTAAAGAACTAGGAGCAAGGGGCATTCAGTTATGGGTAACCCAGCCTGCAAACTCTACAAAGGAGGGGTTGTAAGGTCCACGCCCAGATGTCCTGGGCCCCGTTGTGAGGGGGTGGGTGGGGCACCCTCATCTTGCAGAACTGGGGAGCCTGCTGGGACTTGCTGGCCCCGCAGCCTCAGACACAGGCCCTATGCTTTCACTGCAGAGAGAAACCCCAACCAGAAGAAGGGCCGGAAGGACCGGCGCCCGCGCAAGGACAGGAAGCTGGACCGCAGGCCCCAGGCCCGGCCGCGCCCGGCAGCCCGGCAGCCCTGACTGCTGCCTGCCCTCTGCTCCTCCTCCCTGCCTCTCCCTCTGTCTATCCTCTCTCGTCCTCCCTCGTTTTTCTGACACTCTACCTTTCCTGTCTTCTGCTTTATTTCCTTTATTCCTTCCATCTCTGTTTTGCTCTCTTTCTCTTCCATCCTCTTCGTTTTTATCTTTCCTTTTATCTGTCTCTCTTTCCCTTTGCCCCTGTGTTTCTTTCTGCCCTTCATGTCCCCCACCAACACCCCCACACTCACCGAGAGAGAGACCGCGAGCCCAGGCCCTCCTGCAGCTCTCTCTGTCTTTTCCTTAAAGAAAGCAAACATCTTTTTCTGGGCCTTTCGCTGAGCCTGTTCTGGGTGAGGCCACAGCACAGCAGAGCTCTTTGAGTCTTGAGCGCTCTGCTTCTGCTCCAGAAGTGACCCCAGAACCCAGGCTGCAAGCACCTCATCCTCTGGCCAATCCCTGGAGGCCATTGCCACCCGTTCCCCCAAGAGCCCACCGGAAGAGGTTCCAAGGCCGTCCAAGGCCTGACTGGGACAGCTGTCCCCAGCTGGCCATAGAGGAGCCATGACAGGTCCTCTGGCTGGACTGCCAGCCCTGTACCTCTGGCTCCATCCCCTGGAAACTGCCAGCTGCACCCCCATCCATGTTCCCCACCAGCCTGCCTCTCATGGTTTCTCCCCAAGTTGACGGATACCCTAGGCCTTTGGGGACCCCAGGGGTCAGGTGGGGCTGTCACCCCTGAGGAAACCACCAGCCCAGCCCAGAAAAGGCCATCAAAGCTGAAAGGAGTTCTGAGATTATTCAGCCACTCTGTTCCCCACCCCAGCAGCTCTTGCCTATTGTCCCTATAGAGAAACTGAAGCCTGAGAAGGACGGGACTTGCCAGTGGTCACACAGGGAACCCTCACTTTCTGCCTCTGCCTGATGGCTGCCCACTCAGCACATCCACTGCTGAGAGACTCTGGGGGCCTCCTTGGGAGAGGATGAAGGAAATTGTCAGGACAGGAGCAAGGACTGAGCCCCCCACTCACCTGCACCCACCGCTGACACCCTGAGCATTTGTATTTCACTGTGATCCCCTTCCCCCAGGCGGGAAGAACACTGGGAGGACCCCCCCAGGTTGGACTGAGCTTAGAAGCAAGTTTGTTCTCACTGCCATCATAGTTCCCTCTTCCTCCTTTGTTCTCCAGAACCCCCAGGATGGGGCGCTCCCGATTTGTACATGCTACTTACTACCTGCTGGCCTGAACTCATGAGATCATTGGCCAAGAGCAGCAGTGGGCACCAGAAGCGAGTTTCTGAGCCCCAAGGGGCCCCAGAGTGGTCTGGGAGGGAAGGTGGTTAGGAGGCTAGTGGAGAAGCTCTAGGTGATGAAATGTCACATACCCAATCCCAGGAGAATGCCACCCTCACACCTGCCCTCACCTAACAGATGGGGATCCCCGGCACTGCTTCTGCTGGCCACTGGGAGGCCTGGCCCCCAAGGCCCACCCTTGCTCTCACTCCCTCCCTCCCAACTCCCTGAGGACAGACAGCTAGAGCCACTCCAAGTGTGGCCAGGCCACCGGCTTCCCTTCTACAAAAGTTTGTGCCTCTGAAATGCTCTGTTGTTTCAAGAATCCAACTTTTTCTTTTTTAAATAAAGAGAAAAGAAAAAAGAAATTTGCAAATGCCTCTTGGGTCACAAAACCATGATGTTGATGAGTTTGGAGTAGCAGAATCTGAAATATGCAGCGTGGTTTTCACTGGAATGCTCAAGGCTGAGAGGGATAAGGGTGCATTGGGGACAGGGTAGATTTTCAGCTGGGGGGTCACTGAGAAAAGAGGAGAGACCTCCCCCCAAGACTCCCCAGGTCCGTCTCAAAGTAGTGGCTCAGCCAGAGGCAGAAGTGGCAATTCTGGCCAGATGCCAGGCCTCACGCCTGAAATCCTAGCACTCTGGGAGGCTGAGACAGGAGGATCATTTGAGCTCAGGAGTTAAGACCTGCCAGAGCAAGAGCAAGACCCCATCTCTACTAAAAATAGAAAAAAATATCCAGGCACAGTAGTGGATGCCTCTAGCCCCAGCTACTGAGGAGGCTGAGTCAGTAGGATTACTTAAGCCCAGGAGTTTGAGGTTGCTCTGAGCTATGATGATGCCAAGGGACTCTACCGAGGGGTAGTGTACACACACACACACGTATTCTATATAGAGTTTTCTGTTAAGATTTAAATTATAGGATGCAGAAGGTTCTAAATTCCACAGCTCTAAAAGATCAAGATAAAAATGGAAGTTTCCAATCCTTCAATTCCCTGGTCAGGTTCTTTCCTCACAGGGGGCCTGGGCCTCTGGTCTGTGAATGTTTCCAAATTTGAAGATAAAGTTTCCTGGAGGCCCAAGCCCCTCTTGTAACCTTTGGATCTCCAACATTCTGCTCCCAGCTCCTAATCTCAAGCTCTGCCACATTCTCTGGAGGACTGAGGTACAAAGGAGACCCCCTCTGTTATTGGGTGGTCACCACCTAATGCCTGCCTTCTTACAGGCGAGTCTTTCTTTTCTTTTCTTTTTCTTTTTTGAGACAGTCACACTCTGTCGCCCTAAGTAGAGAGTGCCGCAGTGTCACAGCTCACTGCAACCTCAAACTCTTGGGCTCAAGCAATCCTCTTGCCTCAGCCTCCTGAGTAGCTTGGGACTACAAGTGCCTGCCACAACACCCAGCAGTGTTTTTTTTGTTTGTTTGTTTGGTTTTTTTGAGACAGAGCCT
>CAUYRH010103769.1:0-28034 GCA_963574655.1 Perodicticus potto
AGTAAATGAGAAAATATCATGAATGTTATATCAATCAGGTTGATAAAAATATCTCCAATTGTATGTGAAGCCCGCACACTGTACCCCATGACTGAATTATTGTACACAGCTATGACTCAATAAAAAATAATAAAAAAAAAAGAAGTGACACACTTCACCTTATATTAATATTCTTCCCATAGTATCATAGTATCAATGCTTACAGTGCCTAAGAGAAACCTATTGCCAGCTAAGACATACGAAGTTAACAATGACATGATTTGGGTGGAAGAAAATATATGTTGCATTTTAAATAATTAACATCTCATTTCATAAAATATGTCATGAGAACAAAAAGGCCAGGAGATAACCAATTGTAAAAATATTAATAAATAGATAACAAAGTCATTCTTTCTCACCCCAACTAGATATACTAACTGTCAGGGTTACTTTCTACTCACACTAGTATTACCTCAGGGGATCTATTGTTTTCCTATAAAAGTCAGCTGAGCTGTACAGCTTAACCATGATAGTACTGTATATTGGTTTCCAAGAATAGTAAGCATACCTGTAAATAAAGCATGCATTTCATTGTTACCTGGATGTTATTAACTCTTACATCCTAGGGAGCAGAATATCCAGATAGAGACTCTTTGAAGAGAAACAAAAGAAATCTGCTCACTAACCTAATTATTCTCATCACATAAACACACCATATATTTGCCCATTTATTGCAGGCATAGGAGTACTCTACAGACTATATTTTCTATCCTCGATGGCTAGTTTTCTCTAGTAGCCATCAAAAAGCCTAAAATTTCATTATTTGAAATATTGTTAAGTCTTGACTTGCAGAAGAGAGAGAACTATAAAAGAGAGTGGTCAGAGTTAAATACAGAACAAAGTCTAGGACACTTATATGCAATGTAAAAGAAAATGAAATCAGCAGAAGTTCTAAGCAAGAAATTGATATTCTCCAAATTATATGGAAATAACTCTGGTAGCAATGTAGAAAATGTACTACAGGAAACAAAGTCAAAGAAAGAGTGATCAATTTGGCACCTGGACTTAAAGCATTGCAAAGGAGAAAAGAAAAATATTTAATAGATATTTTTTCAGTTGGACCAAAAAAGAACTGCATCTAATTGGATGTAGATGGTAAAAAAGATTCTATAGGTTAAAGATGATAGTGAAATCTATAACTTTGACTTGTGACTAAGTGTAATGATGCCAAGAATCAAAATAGCAATCAGAAGATGAAAACAAGTTTGGTAGAGGAGAGAGGGCTAACTTGGTTTAAAGAAGTCTGCAGAATACCACCATACCAACATATTCAGTAGACCAGTACAAATACAGTAGAACCTCTCTGTAAGTTGACCACCAAGGGACTGTAACAAACTGGTCAACATATGGAGGTGGTCAACATAAGGAACTAGGTGTGCTATATTGATATGTAAATATGGTGAAAATTACTTGTGAAAATTATATCAACTTAAGGAGGTGGTTAATGTAGGATGGTGGTCAACTATGGAGGTTCTACGATATTGGTATGATGCTTCAGAAAGAAATCAGGTAGGTAAGAAGTCAAGAGTTGCAGGAAGAAAAGAGGGCCAAGAAAGAAATCAGCAAAACATAGCTTACACACACACACACGAAAGAAGAATATAATATACAACATGAGACAAGAATGCATCAAGGAAGAAGTATCCACAAGTCCATTGTTCTAAGAGAATAAGAAACATTTTGTTGTGGTCATTGGATTTACCAATGGGAAAGTCTGAACTTTTTGAAACACTGTAGAATATTAGACATAGAAGTCTGATTTCACTGTGCTAAGGCAGTAAATGACTTAAAGAATTGCAGAGAATTCAGACAATTCTTTCCAGATGTCTAAAAATAAACAAAAAAAAGTACTAATTTACCTCTAAATCTTGAGATTCTAGAAAATGTAAATCTCTATCATTAGTGGATAGAAGAAGGGAAAGAAAGGAATTAATGCTGACACTGAAGTCTCTAAATTTGATTGATGGGTAGAGATATGAGGTTGCCATGACTTCACCTCTACGGTCCAATATGGTAGCCAAAAGCTATACATGGTTACTAAACACTTGAAATGCAGTCAGTCCAAACTGAGATTTGCTGAATGAAACCCACACCAGATTTTCATGGTGTGGGTTTTTCAAAAAATATAAACTATCTCATTGATAGTTTAATATTAATTACATGTAGAATATTTTGGATTATTGACTTAAGTAAAATATATTATTAAAATTAATTTTACTTGTTTTTAACTTTTTTAATGTGGCATTAGACAACTTAAAATTACATTACATATATGGCTCACACTATATTTCTATTGAACATCCCTGAGCTAGAGAATAAATATATATTGCAAGAACAGGATTCAGAACAATTCCATCAGAGCTGACCCTGATGCATCATAGTAGGGTGGAAGTTAATGAAGCAGTCACCCGGACAACTTCATAACTTTATAGTTTAAGAAAATATGGTCCTGCACCTAATATACCTAACAAAAGAGGTAAAAGACCTCTATAAAGAAAATCATTTTCTTTTTATTTTATTTCTTTTTTTTTGCTCTTCCCCATGGAAACTTCGAGACTTTTTTATGATCTTGGTGAACTCCAAATTGCACAATCTTTTTCTGTGGATGTTCTTCAGGATTAAATGGGAGATGTTTTCTTCCAGATACAGTTTGTCCCCACGTGTCCTGTCTTACTTGTAGGCTGTAGGGCTGCACTGATGTTGCTGTCAGGACAGTGTGTTGCATTCCTGGAGGGAAGACTTTAAGTTCATCTTTCAAACTCACTTTGCAGGGAGAGCTCTTCTTGTTGCATTTCTAGCTGGAGTGATCACCGGAGAGAATGTTCAGAGAGAATCCGCATTTATCATTTCTGTTATTAGTAATTTAAGATAGTTTGATGAATTTATTTACTAGCTAGGACAACATTTTGAGAACAGAGTAAAAAAAGAATTTTTTACATAATAAGTGTTATAAAAGACCTGCAGAAATCAGACCAGGGGAACATTTCATTTACCACTCACTATACTCGTCCCATGCCGTGTCATGTCATTATTTCAAACAGAAAGTAGCCTGACTTAGGGTATAGATTTTTCAATTGTGTTTTATTTCCCATTGGGTTTCAAGCCTGTGAAGTAGGGCTATATGTAAGTATGACGAGAAGTGTGTATATACATTCAAGCTAGATAGTGGCCTTAAGAAACCAGCAAGGAGGCAAATTCAATCTCTCCTGCTTGTGTCACACACACATATGCATCGCAGAACAAGCAACAAGCACATTATTAAAAAGATATAAAAGAAATAAGTCAATACTTAATGCTTTTGTTTATTATTATTGTTTTGAAACAGAGACTCAAGCTGTCACCCTCGATAGAGTACCGTGGCGTCACAGCTCACAGCAACCTCAAACTCTTGGGCTTAAGTGATTTTCTTGCCTCAGCCTCCCAAGCAGATGGGACTACAGGTGTCCGCCACAACGCCTGGCTATTTTTATTGTTGCAGTTGACGTTGTTTTTAGCAGGCCCAGGCCGGATTTGAACCCACCAGCCTTGGTATATGTGACCAGTGCCCTACCCACTGAACTATGGGAGCCGCCCAAATAATGCTTTTTAATAGTCTCTTTTTGACTCCAAATACCATAAACTTCTCAAATGTAAACACAATGTAATTATGTAGTAAGAAACTTAAACCATATGACTCATCATCTAACAAGCATCATCACTTATTCATTCTTCTCTAGAAACAAGAGGAATTATTTATCTACTAATGTATTTCTCCAACATTTATCTAATATCTACTACATGCCAGATTCTATAAAAAAGTCCTGAAAATACAAAGTAAAATCAGTTTTCTAGCCTTGGGGGATAACAATCTATTTGGAAATATGTGTAAACTCACAAAACAGTTCAATATAATTTGTGCTATAAATGTGGCTACTAATGACAGTTTCGATTCAATACATAACATGTTTTTTTTTAAATCATCCAGAACCGTGAATCAAAAAAACAGTCTGGACAAAATAATCATTAAGAATTTTCTTTACTCTAGCAGTCCACAGTCTTTTCATTGGGCACTTGTTCCTCTTTATTTTGGTGTCTCCTGAGAGTCCCTAAAATGGTTGCAAATATATATCTTATTTACACTCCTACATATGAGATCTCTGGAGAGTCATGGCTTTCTAGAAAATTCCAGTTTACTTCGTACTAATATTTTCACTACTACAAATACCTTACATTTATTGAGCAATTAATACATGCAAGGCCCTCTACACACACATTATCTTATTGAACCATCATAGCAACCCTGAAAAATAAGACTTTAAAGCTAGGATGCCCGAGGCAACTTTCCCAGGACACCAGGACTAGTAATTGGTAAAGAGAGTGTTTAAACCCAAGTCCATCTTAGTCTCACATTCCTGCCCTTCACCACCAGGTTGATTTCCTCCCATTTTCTTTCTATCTGTTTTTCTGCATTTCTGAGAAGTGAAGGCAAAAATTCAAGGAAAAAGAATGATGGACATGGATTAATCATGTTGGTAAGTTGGAAAGTTGGACGCTATTTAAATTGTAAGCAACTGTGAAAAAATACAAGTAAAGGGTCTCCACTAATATGTATTTTCATGGTACTGGTTGTTGTTCTATTGAAATACTCATTAATCTCTAGCCCAATAGCCAGAGCTGGACCAGTGGTTCCTCTCCACTTGTTAGTGATAGCTTTTGACCCTTGGTTCAATAAAGAGTACAATAAAGGCGAGGGACTAAAAGATGCTGGTTCGGAGAGAGAAATCTGATGGGAAACTTCAGTTCTCTGAAGAAGATTGTTTCTTAGAATATCCAAGACAGGGTACAGGGTGCACTCAGTTGTGTTTTGAGACCTAAAAATGAGTCTGGCTGGAGGGCCTATTTATAAAGTTAAGCTTTTGATAAAAACATATCACACAGCACATCTGGTTTGATTTAGCAAGTCCACAGAAACAGTGTATTTGCCTTAGAAGCTTCATCTCTAGGGGTTTGAGCATACTGAATTATCCATGAGTATTATCTAGACATAAATAATACAGTATTCTTGCCTTTATTAGTGACCTAAGTCACTTAGTCATGAGCATTTATTTTTGATGTGTCATGTTACTTTTCTGATGAGTCATGTTAAATTACATACTCTTTGGCAGGAAAGAGGCATGTAATTTTGCTAAAATGAGTTGCAGCCGGGCATTGAAACAACCCATAAAATAAAGTACCTAGTCAGATAGAACTCAGCTGATCGATAAGCCTAAAATATCAAACAGCTACAACGAAAAGTACGGAATGTTCACACTGTAAGTGAGCAAACAACCCTCAGCCAGTATACTTTTCACACTGAAGTCTCTCCAACAAGCTGGAAAGGAGAGCTTTCTAACTTTCCCTTCCAATCTATGACTTTATTTAAAAAAAAACAAAACAACCTTTCCTTTTTCCAAATGCTAAAGAGCGTATTATACTGAAAAGAACCTGGCTTAGAGTCCAAAAAGCTTAGTTTAAAACCAAGACAGAGGGAATGAGACACAATTATAAGACGGACTTTTTACAAAAGCAAATATTGTAACCTAATTCTTTGTACCCTTAATTAACCTGAAACAATAAAAATTTAAAAAATAATTAAAAAAACCTAGATGGACTGTTTACTAGTTCTACAACTTTAGGTAAAGTTAGCCAAGTTCGCAGATCTTCTATATCTCATATGTAAAAAAATTGCAGAGTTATTGTGGATTTTGAAAGAGATAGCAGATAGGAAATGCCTAGGACATGTGTATGCGGTCAGCGAGTTAGTGGAAGCCACTTTTACACTGGCTTCTTGTTACCATGACTTTTATAGATACATAAGCAGCATGCTTCTCTCTGTGCCTTATTTTCATTCACCTCAATCAACAATTTATTTCTCTTTTGGGGGTGTCAGGCGTGAAATTGTGTGAAAAAAATGGTGTAGGCTGTAAACTATGAGTCAGAACCTCTAATCAGATATATCCACAAATAGGTCATTTGACGTCTTTGGAAGTCCACCTTATCTACAGTATGTGGGAATTGGAGGCCACTCTTAGGGCTCCTTCCAGCTCTGACTTGCTGTAATTTTATGATTTGAACTTTTAAGAGAGACAAACCAGGTCAAGGAAGCTTTGGGTTCCTGATTACTCCTTTAAATACGAATATGAGCTGATTAATGTCTGGTTTGTGAAACAGGCATATTTGATAAAAGAGACCTGTAGTCAGAGAGAAAATGTACCAAATGGCACAGGCCAGGCCCACGGTAAGGCTATAAATGAATGGGCACAGAGAGAGAAATTGTTCCTGATCTAAGGGTGACTTCCTATAAACATAGAAAATCTCATAAACATGATAAGAAGAAGATAGTTCTTTTGTAGACAAATTGAAGATATCTATAATGATGACTGACTGATCTTTGTAACAAAAGCTTGATATAAATGACACAAAATGCTAAAAATTAAGGCCAAACATAGGGCCTCGCTATTTTATCATTATAATAAAAATACTCATAGATATTGGAGAAGCCTCAAAAGTATTCAATGCTGAGCATATTCTATGACTGGCATATACAGAAAGCACACTGTTTATTCTTTGAGGTAAAACATTTCCCACAGGAAGTGAACATTGATTTCCACTGGTTGAAGAATTTGTCTTTAAGAGGGATCACATTTTCTGAAATGTTAGATCTACACAGTACTGGGAACCCAGAGGGAAAAGGCTGCACTATTTAAAAACCGTGTGGGTGGGAGACCTCAGCCCCGTGTGAAACGCTGGAGGACCTATTTCAGTTTCAGCTTCTGGAGATTTGATGACTTGCTAATGGGTACTTACAGTCTTGGTAATAATGTGTGTAGCAGCATATGGGAAGCCTACTTTTATCTGCAAAAAAAGCGATAGTAAGAGTATCTATTTTATAGAATTGCTATAAGGATTAAATAAGATACAGTCAGTTTTGCACATAATAAGCACTCAATACATGTAAGCTATTATTAGCAGTGAGGGTAATGTACGTGCATACTACCAAGCAGTACTCGGAAACTTCCTAGAAATCTAAGTTGCCAGAAGTTCTCATGTCCAGTGGTCTAAATAAACATTTAGAATCGTCAACTATATTAGACTTTTTTTTTGGTGGATACTCAATCTGTCTCTTGAGAAGACTCTTTGTGCCCTTGAGAATTAAGAATATTCTTAATGAATGTAAACTCCAGCAATTCTTTTTTGAGAACTCACAGATCGGAAGGTGAGGGCAGATTGTGATACTTGGAACTGTTGGAGAAATGAATAACATGCACAAATCTTTTAGGACCCACTGTATGAACTCTAGTTCAGGAAAGAGACATACTGGCTCCTGACAGGCCTTGCTGAGTCAAGGACCCAGAGCTGAAACAAACCGTAATAAAGGAATCATCCAAAGAATGGGTGAGACTTTGCCTGCTGCTGTGATGTGACCAAGGAACCAAACCTAAGAAAGAAGTAATATCCTTTCGTCCTAAAGGACTATCACTGATTGCGGCAAAGACAGGTGTAATAGAAACACTTTTTTTCTTACATATGCTTTCTGCACAGTTAATTCGTCACATAGGATTACTTGCCGAAATTCAGGTAAAACTAATAATCTGCTTGGAAATTTCCAAGTGTCAATATAAAAGCATTCAGTTTTCACCTGTCTTGAGTATTGGAAAATACATGTTTATAGGATATTTGCTTCTTAAGCAATTATACCTTTTACAATGTGTATGTCTATTTGGTAATAATAGAGATAAAGCCATTATTCACAGTCAGAATCAAGGAACAAACAGCTGGAAAGTGTTCATAAAACCTCAGTTGAGTATGCATGTACGATAATGAGTGAAGAAATAACTAGATTTGAATCAGCTCAGACTGAATTTGAAGATAAAAGAGCTGGTTCTTGAAGTGATTTTTTTAAAAACACAAATTACATGGTTCCCGTAGGTGCTAATTTTGTTACTTGTAAAATTCCTTTTTCTGACTATTCTTCAGTACTGAACTAGGCATATGCAAGGGGGTAGTTTAAAGGCACCCACAAGCACTTTACTGCTCTGTCTTCTTTGGCTTTGACTATTTTAAGACTGTCATCCTGATTCTCCCTTCTGGCTCCTGCGGGAATAATAAAGCTTCTCCTGGAGCTGTAGAGGCAAAGCTATTCTCACCACCACTTTTGCAGAGAGAAGTGAAATTCTCTCCTCTGTATAACTTGGAAGTGCTTCCCTTCAGGGACCGCCCCCCACCCCCAAAAAAGACACCAGTTTTCCCCAAGTGCCTTGTCGATACATATACTCTTTCATTCTTTTAAGTGTCAACATACAAATGAATACGTGCGGTTAAACTCTATGTCACTCTAGAACTTTATCTTTTATAAATTCTAAATGCACGTAAACAGATCTTTGTGAGCGCAAGTTGGCGCTTACTGGAGGAGTTTCTTCACAGACACTCAGTGGCTGGGAATTTTAGGGATTTTTTTTCATTGTTTTGAAATGACTCAAAGGTTTCCTAGGAGGTCAGATACACTAGACTAGAGCATGGTGTTTCCCTGAGAAGATCCTATAATAGAAAATATTATAATACTACCTGGTGTATTTTTTAAATTTCTAATGGTTTCTAGAGTTTCCTGGTTGTCTGTACATACCTAGCTTTCCATTCATAGAATATCATTTAAACTTCAAAGAGAAGGCAGATCCAGCCTTCACAAGGAAACTCAGCTTCATTCAGAGCCTACACCAAAGAAAATGGTCTGAAAGCTCAAAGGCCTTTTGGTGTGGAGTTAAGCTTATGGCAGAAACACATTTTAGGGTAATGTAAAGATATTGTTTGCCTGGATGTATCTTAAAATCAAAGCTAGGAGTCTTTGGTCTTCGAGTCCTATGGGGAGGGTTGTGCCCATTGGGAATGGACTGAAGGAAGAAAGCAAAGGGAGACAGAGGAATAGACTGTGGTTTCTTTTATCTGGAAGAAGTGGACCATGCATATGGATGAGTGTAGGGCTTTAGAAGAGGAGGCTAACTCGAGAGACGGAGGTCAGATGATGAAGAGTCCTTCATGCCACCCTATGGAATTTGGATTTGATTCCAAAGGGCAGTAAAGATCCATTGGAAGATTTAGTACTGGACAGGAACATAAGCAAATTTTCCCCTAGCAAGACTCTTCTGGTAGCAGGCAAGAGAATTTATTAAGAGAGGTGGGAGATAGCTGAATTATACCATCAGAAAGGCAAGAAGTACCATAATCCAGAAAAAGCATAAGAGGGGTTTAAGTTTGGAACTATAGGGAGAGGGCGGCACCTGTGGCTCAGTGAGTAGGGCACCGCCCCATATACCGAGGGTGGCAGGTTCAAACCCGGCCCCGGACAAAGTGCATCAAAAAAATAGCCGGGCGTTGTGTCAGGCGCCTGTAGTCCCAGCTACTCGGGAGGCTGAAGCAAGAGAATCTCCTAAGCCCAGGAGCTGGAGGTTGCTATGAACTGTGACTCCACAGCACTCTACCAAGGGTGATAAAGTGAGACTCTGTCTCTACAAAAAAAAAAAAAAAGAACTGTAGGGAGAAGTTGATTATTTAGACATAAAATATGTGGGACTCTGTGAGTGAGACTGTGTAGAGAAAAAGGAAAAGGAGGTTCATAGAATGACATCAGTGTTTCCACTTCAAGTACTGGCTGTACCATTTGTGGAGCTACAGAACTGAGGACAGAAAAAACTTGCCATGGTGGGGTGGACTTGAAGATGCTCCAAATTCTGGACACCTTATGTTTGAGGTGGCCATTAGAAGAAGGGGAGGATTTAGATTTGAGACTCTAAATTTGGTAGGAGATGACCCCAGAGACCTGGGTGAGATTGTTTTGCTTATGACCCTCTCCCACACTGCTATACATTGTTTCTACATCTTTTTCCAGATAAAATGACCTTGATGTTTTCATCCACTGTAGAATGCCATGAACTTGGTAAAGTTCTTCACATTTTTTCAGGTTTTCCTTATATTCCGTGGTTCATTATAAGTCCTCCTAAGTTAGGAAAATAAATTTGCGTACCTTTGAAGCATACACACTATCTTCGACCAACATTCACATTCTTTTTTGTTTTAATTATGAAGGATAAACTTCATAATAATTGCTATGGTAGATACAAAATTAGTCTATTTAGCTTTCCTCTTGAACTCATTATCACTTATCATGTGTCATTCAGGGTTTGTTTTTTTTAAAGCAGTATTAATTAATTAATTTTTTTTAATTATTTCAAAAGATTAAGGGAATACAAATTTGTGGTTACATAGATAGTTTATGTAATGCTTAAGTCAGGGCTTTCAGTATGCGCACATCACCAGAATAGTGTTCATTATACCTGATATGTAAGTTGTTACCTCTCACCCACTCCCAGCCTCCCCTTTCTTGGTTTCCAAAGTCCTTTACATCTCTTTGTGCCTGTGTGTACCTGTCAATTAGCTCACAATTTTTAGATGATAGTGTTTGTTTTTCCCTTCCTGAGATACTTTGCTTAAGATAATTGTCTCCAGTTTCATCTACATTGCTGCAAAAGACATTATTTCATTTCCTTTTATTGCTGAGTAGTATTACATGGCTCATGTGTGTGTGAGAGAGTGAGTGTGTATACAGAGGTGCCAAAAATCTACACATGTTCGCTCAGTGCTTGTGGCTCAAGTGGCTGAGGCGCCAGCCACATACACCTGAGCTGGCAGGTTCGAATTCATCCCAGGCCCGCCAAACAACAATGACAGCTGCAACCAAAAATGGCCAGGCTTTGGGGAGGGTGCCTGTAGTCCCAGTTACTTGGGAGGTGGAGGCAAGAGACTTGCTTGAGCCCAGGAATTGGAGGTTGCTGTGAGCTGTGATGCCTCGGCACTCTATCCAGGGGTGACAGCTTTAGGCTCTGTCTCAAAAAAAAAAATGTACACGTTTTAAGAAAGGCAATGATTGTATTAAAACTGTATTGCTCATTCTATAGTGACAACGAAAGATGAATACAAGTCACACTGAGCACCTCTATCATTGCAGGAGTCAAACATTGCTGGGGGAATGGGGACCAAACACCCCATTCTTGGCAAAGGAAAGCACCCTCAGAAAAAGAGGAAAACTAAAAAGTAAGCTAAGTGAGTTGGAACAAAGAAAAGTCAGCTAGGTTACATTTAAGCTAGCCATTGCTAGCAAGCTTCTTGCCTTTTCAGAAATTCTAGCCTGTTGGAGATGCAGCTTACAAACACCCTACTGGGTCAGTGAGCACTCTGAGGAGAATGATGGTCATAGAAGAAATTAGCAAGTCCTAGAAAAGAGACATCTTCTAGGATGTTTCCTGCCCATTAAACAGGCAAAGCAGATACCCATTGTGGAGATTTGCATTTGCCTGGGGCAGAGACCAAAGGAGCAGCTCAAGCTCTGAGATATGGGCAGAAGAGCTTATATCCCTTATTGCAGAGGAAAATCCTCTGTGGCAGTGATGGGAGGAAAATGCCTCCCTCCTGCCAATCTCTCAGAGGAGATTAACGCAGGTGGCATTTTACTCCACAGAGAACTTAAGCAGAGCTTAACACCTCCCTAGAAAATCTGTGAGTGCAACCTTAAGCAGGAGGCTTTCCCAGTATAAGGCTCAGATTTCAGATTTCTGAAGGCCACCCTTAAGGTTAATCATAATAACAATAGGAACTGATATGATTGATCCGAGAAATTGCTGATATCTTTATTCCCTCCCTCATCTTACCCTCTGGGCAAATAGACTCCAATAAAAGCAGAGTGGAGCAAACACTCGGTGCCATTTTCAGAATCCCATGACGGGCAATGAACCCCTGAGCTCCCACTTTTAATTCTACTCTATGTCTCTCGTCTTTCTTTACTGTCTCACCTAACTTTATATTTCTTCAGTTGATCGCCGCCAGTTTCCACAAGGCTCAGCAGAACCTACTCTCCAGGCAGGACCCCAACAAACGTCACTTGAGTATTAGAAATTTAATACAGTTTTTTCCTTTCTTAAACTATGTATACATTTTTTGGCACTCTCTGTATATACCGAGTTTTCTTTGGGTTCTTTCCATGTCTTGGCAATTGTGTATTGTGCTGTGGTAAGCATTCAGGTGTAGGTGTCTTTTTTATAAAATGGCTTCTTTTCCTTTGGCTAACCCTCATTGTCTTGATTGAGTTCTTAGGACTGGGTTTTGAATTTGATTCATAACTTAGTTCAATTCACTGTATAGGGGAGGAAATCAGGACCTAAACTTAGTGACCATCCAGAAGGTCATCTGTTTGCTAGGGCTTCTTTATATTTTTCTCTCTTCTCCACTCATCTTCCGCCTCACTTCTTCTACCCCTGGGTCCTACAAAACCACCCATCTTATTTATGCTGTTCTTTATCCCCTCCTTTCATACTTCCTCAAGCATACTGCAGAACATTCTCTCATTAGATGAGAACAAACAAAACAAGGTGATGAAATCATGTGTCAGGAATAGTTGATGTCTTAACTTTAAAAACACATGACCTCTTAAGTCTATCATATGTAAATACCATCCTTGACGTCCTTTACAAATTACAAAAAGGGCATTTTACCCTTTTATTTGTTATGTCAAAGCTCCGCAGATGCATTCCTGTGCACTGAAAGAGTCCGATGCTGTTTTTATATCTACAAGATGGTGTTGCAGTTGGGTCTAGATGATGTATAGTGGTACTGATATTTTTTTATGCTTCATGTACTAAATTTTTAAAAAGTTACACCTGCAGATTTTTATCTGTGTTCCATCAGCATAAACGCTCCAAGATCAGCACTTTTCAGTTCTCCCATGAAAAGTGATGAGGTCTTGCAAGGGCTGAGGTCATATGATCTGTCTCAGTGCTGTCTTAAATGGTTGCCAGAAGCTAGAGCATAAAGTGAGTGCTATTTTGGCCACACTTTATTGAATTCCCTCTCCAGATGCTCTACATATTTCACAGCAGAATTAGCAATAGCAATCATTGCAGAAGATCATAAACGTCCCAACTCCTCTCTCAATCCCCAAACCAGTTCACAGCTACTACTAGCTGAAGTTGATGACAAACTTATTCCATCCACCTGACAGTGCAAAAAGTCCATGTGTTTGAGGGCTGTGGTGTCCAAGGGGGGGCAGGAGAGAGGTTAGAGACAGCATCAGGGGAATGCAGAATGTTTGGCTTTAGTCTCAGACTTTTCCTTGCTCAACATTCTGCATGTTATAGGCCCTAAGGGGGCAGCCAATAACCCTCAACTCTGTTTCAGACCCTGAGCCCCAAGCTGGACTTGTCATTTTCATTCCAAACTCACATAATCCTCCTGCAAGCCCTGGCATCCAAATCCATTTTAGCAGGTAATTTGCATAGGCAATCATTTCTTGAAAACTCTCTCTGGGGTGAGTTTACCTGGGTATTCCTCTGGTGTCATCTGGAATAAAGTGACCAGGATTTTAGTTTTCATTTAAAACTGCAATCTAGCTCAGCAGTTCCGTCAAAATGATGTTAATGCATAATAATATTCATAAGAGCCGTGCCTTGTGGGGAGGTATATTTAGTTTTTCTTTCCGTGCAGCTATTTAAGGCATGTGCATCACTCCCCTTAGCATGGCATCCCCTCAAATAGAGTAAATGACTGTCAGCAAATAGGTGCAAAAGTCAAACTAAATCTTCATTTTTATGCTATGAGATCGGGCTGAAGGACACACCTGAACTTCAGGGCTGTGTGGGAGTCCTCACTGGTGGCTATCTCCGTGGCCAACGTGACCCCATGATAACTTTGGGATACACTCTGCATTTCTCAAGTGTTTATGTTTCTGATCGAGCCCTGAGCTCGATCCATCTCAACATCCATCAGTAATTCTGTACCTCCAGGAAATGACTCTTTGAAGAATTAGAAATGCTAGGGAGTTCATTTGTGTACATCATGTATGAATTTTCTGACGGATTTCTTGATTCCTATGTCTCTTCACATTAATTGTGAGTGTCTTCGGTGTTTAGAATTGGGACTAGACTACAATCTGAGGTCACTAATTTCTCCCAGATTTTGAGACTGTTGACTATAATGATCAGCAAATCTTGGACTATAGTCCTAATAGAAAAAAGTTTTGAGGAGTGTACACAACGAATTCGACTCATCACATGCTTGATCCGTTGATCAAACTATTTAAGGTGCTGGGAGTAAAGGGCTGATGAAAGAGCAGTCTGCTTACTATCTTCAGGTTGACAAGAGTCACCTTGCTTTCCATCTTATTTTGGATAATTTGCTGAAAAGTTTGACCTACATGCTCTATTCCATTGCAGAGGAAACATGTTCTGCCACCCTTCAATCTCTTATATGAAAATCATACATTCTTAGGACTGGAAGTTGTCCTGAGAAACTTCCCAGTCCACAAACTGCCTTCAGCCAAAATTGCACCTAGATCAGTCTACATGATTTCAGTATAATCCTCAAGGAAAGACAATTTCACAGCTACATCAGATGCCCTTTCTGTGTTCCTTTCTCTATATCCAGAATGGTATGTGTTCTTCGCTAAGTTTTCTGCTGTCTCTTTATCACACACACGCATCACAAGCGCACACCCAGCCCCCCGCAGTTGTAGCCCATTTCCTGTAGTTTCATCCTATACAGAAACCTTTGTACACAACACTGACTTTACAGCAGTTGAAAATACACCCTAGTTCTCTCATTGGCTTTCTCCTTTAGCTGGGGTTGTGAGGAAGTTAATGGTGAAGGGTGGGGGTGGACCCTGAAGCTCCTGTTATCATGCAAGCAATTGCTAACTGTGGACCTCTGACTTTGTAATTTGTTCTTTATGGACTCGCCTGCAGCCAATAAGCAAAATCAATAGTCTTTGCTGAAAAGTAAGCAAGTGCCAGTGTGTTGTGTGACAGGTGAAGATACATGTGCTTACCAAGGGTCAGGGGGCCACATCAGATTTCTCTCTGACTTCTCTTCAAAAAGCTAAATCCATTTAGGGAGCATTCATCATTGGAAAATGTTGCAGCAGGGAATAAGAAAGGCTGCTGCTCTTCTTTTCTCATTTAACGATGTTTGTTTTCAACAGCCTGTTCAATAATGTCACTGGGAAGAAATTATGTGAGAAGAATAAAGTGCTTGGAGTCTATTTATTTATTCATTCATTCATTTCTGTAGAATAACACTAGCTGTGGCTTTCTCATGTATATTAATACAGCTGTAGTTGTCCAAACATTTGTTTGCTCTATCCCTTTCCAAAAAATAGGTAAGTCCCTTTCTACTGCCATGTCCTTGATTACCTGTACTTCAAGTCAGAGGGAAGGTTACATGAGCTTGATGGGAGACATGCATATCTTTAAGCCAGCACTATGGTAGGATGTGAATCCACTCAATGATTTGGCTTCTGATAAGGCTCCAAGAACCTTTTCTATTTTCTTTTCAGAACCATCAGATATCAAGCAATTTTAGAGAAGGATATAAAATAAAAGGCTAATGAGAAAAAGTGATTCAAAAGAACCGAAACAAAATGGGCTTTTGATCTTTGATATTTTATACCTGCATTTCTCTCTTTAGTTTCTTATACTCCAAATTGTTTGAATGTTCAGCTTAGAAAACAGGATTTTAGTCACAAACTAGATTTCTTAACTTGGCATTAAATTGAAACAAGTAAGTGAACAAGGGGTTTTCTTTTCCTTTTTCTTTTAATCAAGGGAGGTTTGAGACACCTGCAAAAGACCATGAACCCACACATCTGGCAGTAACCAGGTTGGGTGTCAAAGGCAACAGCCGTGTGGCTGCCTGTTTGGCAATGTCTGAGAATGTGGTTTCAGCAGCCGAGGGGCCTTCTGCTTTGACTTGGGAATTCTTTTGAAGGAAACATTACATTTAGGACATGTTTATGTAGAATACAGCTTAACTTCAGTGGTTTCTAGGGTGCCTAGTAGTAATCTTGACTTTGTTCTACAGCCTTAATCAGCCTGTATTTTTGCAGTTGTGTCATTCCAAGAGCAAACCCATATTCTTTGTTAAGAATCACTGGCCGGGTGCAGGAATCCACGCCTGTAATCCTAGCACTTTAGAAGGCTGAGGTGGGAGGATCACTTGAGATCAGGAGTTCAAGACCAGCCTGAGCAAAAGTGAGACTCTGTCTCTACCAAAAATAGAAAAATTACTCAGTCATGGTGAATATGACATGCTGCTTGGGATGCTGAGGTAGAAGGATCGCTTGAATCCAAGAGTTCGAGGTTGCTGTGAGTTAGGTTCATGCCACTGCACTCTGTCCAGGGCAACAGATTGAGACTCTATTTCAAGAAAAAAAAAAAAATCATTATATAGGTGAAGATGATACCAGCAAGAGCTGTTTCAGTAGTCCCATGGGTTGCTTTGAACATTGCAGGTCATCTCATTATATAAACTCATTACAATGAAAATTTCTGCCCTCTCAAAAGAAAATACAAGGTGGCCATTAAGTTCATGGACAATTATTTTAATCCACACATAAACTTTACACACACCCTGCATCATGCCTGTCTGACAACATCCTGTTCACTCCATGGTACGTTTAACATCACAGAAGTCCAGCGCACAAAAGGTAATTCAAGAAGTATGTTCCAGCACACTGGAGCTTATGCATTTGGAGCTCAGCTATTTCTCACTAACTAGAGTGTAAATTCCTTGAGAGTAGGAACCACGTCTTATCTATTTTTCACATCCCTTCTATTTTACCTACAAATTCAGACTCTTACACTAGCAAAATCTGAATCTGAATCTGAAGCTGACATATATACAAATTCATCTGCTATGTTGTAGGTAAAGTATATACATGAGATAATTAAAGCTATGCCTATCAAAGCAACATAATTTGTTTTTGAATCAGATCAAGCTATACGTACGATCTTCCACATTATCTATGTATTTTGTATTTATGTTTTTAAATAATGATGATAATAGAAAATAGAAGTCTTTTATCAAAGGAAGTTCAACACCCATCCAGTAGCTTTTCCCACTACACTGACATGAAGTAATTATAGAGTGATAAATATCGTTATAGTTTATAGAGACATAGACGGCTAGAAGGAATGTAAAACTTCACTGTCCAATAGGCTAATACACTCAAGAACAACTGATCTCAAATCTTGTTTAACACAGACTTGAGTATACCTTGACCAATGGGGGCAATTTATTTCTACCCATAAAATAATCAGTTCACCATTAAACAATTTTTACCTAATACCAGCCTACATGTGGCTATTGAGCACTTATGTAGCTAGTCTAATTGGATATGTGATGTGATTGTAAAATACACACCAGAGTTTGAAGATTTAGTATGAAAAACAGTGTTAAAGATGTCATTCATCATTATTTCATTGATTAAATATTAAAATGATAATATTTCAGATATGTTGCATTAAATAAAATAGCTTATTAAAACTAAATTCATGAGTTTATTTTAACTTTTGAAATGTGGCTACTAGAATACTTAAAGTATCATTTGTGACTTATATTATAGGACAGAACTGATAATGAGTGACTTATCCAGATTAACTTCAGTTGTTAGAACCAAATCACTGTGTCTGTTCTATTCAACTGTTTATATAAATATCATTTTCTATTCCCCCAGACTATAAGATCATCACTTTTTTTTTGCAATTTTTGGCTGGGGCTGGGTTTGAACCCGCTACCTCTGGCATATGGGGCCGGCGCCCTACTCCTTTGAGCCACAGGTGCTGCCCAATCATCACATTTTTGTACATTCTTTTTTGTCTTAAAAGACACCTAAATGAATAGCTAATTTTGGTTATATATTTCATTTTCTTCATCCTTCTTACAAAAATTAATATATAAACTAAACCAAAATCTTTATTTGACCTGCTGTTCTATACACTGTTTTTACAGTGTATAAAAACAGCTTCGCACTGGTGATTGGCAACCCTATCTGTCGTCGGATACAAACCCTCTCCAGGCTTGTCCCCAGGTTAATATTATAGACTCATCTGTTTTCTGTCCTTTTCCTCTTCACTCTCTCCTTCATGTTGTTCCTTCACGGTTATTGCCAAAATTGCTACACCTCAAATTTCATTCCAAACGCTCTAAATCAGGGCTTTTTCGATTTCAACTCTAAATCGAGGTGAGCTTACAGTCTATGACATCACGAGCATTGTGATGCAGTTTTAGACAATATTTTGTTCTTTCTTAGAGATAGGCAAAATAACACTCCCATCTATAAATGATCACATTTTAGATTGGATGAAATGTAAATAGTGCAGAGAACCTGTATAAAGTATAGCTTTCAGAGCTTCACCCTATACACAAAGAGAAATAATATTTGGGGAGTGTGCACAGTTCCGTTGCTCTTATTAAATGCTCTCTCCACGTAATCCTGATTTAGTCCCAGGCCCAGAATTTCAAGAAAGACTGATCTCAAGTCTTTTTTAACAAAGACTTGAGTATACCTTGACCAATGGTGGCGATTTATTTCTATCCATAGAGTAACCAGTTCACCATTAAACAATTTTTACCTAATACCAGCAATTGCTGATCAACAATAAGGCCATATGAATCAGTTGAAGGGCTGGACACAGTGGCTCACACCTATAATCCTAGCATTTTGGAGGCCAAGGTGGCTGGATTGCTTGAACTCAGGAGTTCAAGACCAGCCTGAGCAAGAGTGACACCCAGTCTCTAAAAAATAGCCGGGTGTTGTGGTGGGCACCTGCAGTCGCAGCCGCTTGGGAGGCTGAGGCAAGAGAATTGCTTGCAACCAAAAGTTTGAGGTTGCTATGAGCTATGACACCACCACAGTCTGCAGAGGGTGACAAAATAAGACTCTGTCTCAAAAAAAAAAAAAAATGAATTGGTTTAGACAGTCATTTTCTGAAACAATTTATATCTTGCCTTTCATAGTTCACTGGGCTGTTTAAGTTCCAACATTTTCCCGAAACTCAAATGTTGTATCTCTTCTGCCAATCTTGGCAATCAGAAAGGAAGCATCATTCAGTGAAAAGCTGACTTCCCACCTTTGTGAATAGACAAGGTTGTGTGACGACCATTCTGGAGGGCAAAGTGCTTTCTGGTTAGCAGTATGCCCAGGCCTACGGCAGTGATGTCATTTGAAAGTTAGATCACAAGCTACACAGGAGGTAATGAGCTCCCATTTTTTGCTTAATTAAGACTTTAATGGTTATAAGGACCAAAGTCTCTCCTTGATTCCATACCCACTGAGGACAGCAATTTCAATCACTTTTATAATGTTGACCCAAAGGTACAAAAAAAGAGAAAGACAGCCTGAGAGTACTCAGGTTCCTGTGTTATCCAGGTCACTTTAAGCCCTAGGCCAGGAGAACATTACTATCCCATTGCTTAAGTTACTTCCTAACTCTCACCTTAGCTGATTGATGTAGGGCCATCAACCCTGAGGGGCCATTTGGAGGAAGATGTGTGTTCACATGCACAGAAATGGAACTGAGATGTGAAACGCTCTGAGAATACAAGCAACTACCCCAGATACCTTACTGAAGGAACTCGAAGGGCCCTCTGTGACATCCACAGAGGAGTCATAGATAGGAGCACCACACCTTCCCAGGAAGAATTTTCTCCTTTTCTGGTTGCAGATGAAATTTTCATTTTCCATTAGAAATTCCGATGAATTACGATATTTTCTCCCCTAGCCTGAAAACGTGCTCAGTTGAAATTGAACAATTGTTTACTGAGTCACAAGATAAGTCACATACTGTGCTAAGCACTGGGAAGACAATGCAAAATAAAAGTAAGATACAACTCCTGATGTACAACTCAGGAAGTTTTTGGTCTAGTGGTAGAAACAGATGTTAATAGAAAAAGAATTGCAATAATAAATGGCTGATTACAAACTAATGTAAATAAAAGCAGAAAACGTCAGCTTATGTATCAGTCACTAGTAACAAAGTTTGACTTCAAACCAAACCAGGAGGCAAAGGAAGGAAAGCTTCTTTGAGGAAGTGATCCTTGAAATACATCTGAAATAAGAATAATGATGAGTTGGAATTGAGAAAATAAAGGAGGAAGGCAGTGTTTGAGCTTAACTGGGATAAATTTCAGTCCTCTTTAAGATAGATTTTGTTCGATAGATTTTGCTATTGACAAATCAAGGAAGATGGTAAATCTGATGAACCGTGAAAATATTGTGATAGACATGTAATTGTGCATGTTTATGAAATAGCTTAATTGTAAATCAGGAGTAGACTGTATCTAAGGGGTCAGAGAGTAGATAAGGTTCAGACAGTTGAAATCTACATATATTTATTTGTTTATTTGCTTTCATCTTTGGGGACAGAGAGTAGATAAGGTTCAGACAGTTGAAATCTACATATATTTATTTGTTTGTTTGCTTTCATCTTTGAACTAGAATTTTTCTGGATCATGTAAAAATAATTAGTGAGTGCATGCACGTGTACGTGTGTGCGCGCGTGTTCCATTCCTAACACAGAGGCTGCTAAAATAAGAAATGACTGGTTACCAGCAGACTGGATAAAAGAGAAGATAAAAGGCCAGAAGGAAAAGATGTTAGGGTTTAGATAATTTATTCTCCATGGTAGTAAGAGAAGACAGCATGGTTCTGGGGAAAGGGAAAAAATATGAGATTTCAAGCACCTAATGGTTGTACAGATTGATACTTTCCAAATGGTAGAAATCGAGACCGTTGAGTCTCAACTGAGCAGCTATACATTTTCTAAAAATGGTAGCATGCAAAGACTTGGTTTTTTTCATGAATAAAGTGAATTGATCTAAATTATGCATAGTAAAAATGTTTCATCTTAGCTGCCAAGTCTTATAGATGGAAAGCCCATACCTGAGAGTGTTAAGTTTAGGATACAGAAACCACATCCCGGCTTAGCAGGAAAGAGCACCCTAACTAATTAGCTCACCTATTGTAATTTGCCCTCCCTGCTCTAAATAGTCTCATTCACCTGCATTTCACATGTTTTTTCTCTTTCCATTGGCCACCTAGTGCTATTCCAAAATACAGGAAAAGGAAAGCATGCTTTAGATCTTTAATGATTGTAATTACTACAGAAGCAATATTAGCTCATCAGGATATTTTTTTTCCTTTTAGTGATTTTAGAGAGGAAATAAAATCAGCAAACAACAAAGGCAATTTTCTTAACACAAAGTTGGAGGTTCTAAATAAATGTGCATTTCCAGTGCTTGGAAGTGTCAGATCTTTTTGGACTCCAATCCCCTTCTGTTGCACCAGCAGAAGGGTAATGTTTATAACATCTGAATCTCTGAACCAGTGAATAAAAGATGTAAGTGTTACTTAGCTGAGATGTGAATAAATATTTATAACAATGGCACATGCATAGCTAATTGAATGACTTTTGTTAATATTAAACTAGATATTCATGGACATGTGCCTTTTTCTATAATGAAAATACTGCCTTGGGCTAGTTTTGTTTTTCTTGTCTAGAACAATTTATGTGCTTTCACTGAAATGAATATAAACTCCTATTCTCATGACAGAAGAATTCACCATTAATTTGTGTAAAGAATTTCTTTATCCCCTTCATGGTATACTTCATTGAGAAAGCAAATCCTAAACGTATCTTGAAATTTTGGTTGGAGCATTATATATAATTTCAACAACAACATCGAATGTGTATAAATACAGATTTCTGGGATTATTAGGACTAGATGTATTGTTACCAGTGCCATAAGAGATTTTCTTTTGATTATTTAATAAAAACAAAGCAAAGCAAAATAAAATCCTATGTGGCTTTTTGTGTGATGTTTGAACTTAACATTTCCTTATTTCCTCAATCTTTTTTCTCTCTTATGTTTTTTCTCCTCTTCAGTTTTTTTTTAATGTGCACTTCAATAGACCATTTTAATCCATTGCTTAGTGTTTAATCTCTCTTCTTAACAGCACCTGACTTCCTTAAGGGAGAATGAGCTCTTCCTTACTGTGGCCAGTCCTGTGTCCGACTAGGAAGTCTGCAGTGTTGTACGCACCCTCTTCCTGGCACTGACGTAATCACGGTAGTTAGGCTGGATCTAAGCTTGACCAACCAGATGTTCTCTCCAAGAACTTTGATAACCAAGGAAGGAAAGGCCAGAAAGAGCTACTGGAGGACTTCCATCTAATAGCATCTTCACTATCCTGTTCCTGCTAATGAAACAGTTGCTCTATTTCCTGCTTCCTCGATCTCCAAGCTTCCTTGCTCTGCTCACTGCCCAGCCCTTTCATCTACCTCTAGTCAACATGGTGAATCCCTAATATCCTTCCACAGACTCATGAAGCTTCCAGAATCTAGGAAATGCTAACACATGCTCCTCTGTTCCCTGCTCTGTTCTCTTTCTATTAAGTGATGCATTTATTCTCAGTAGCATGGGTTCTATAGTAGCCCCTGTTAGGTCCCAGATTGCCAATATATTAATTCATCCCCTAAAATTTGCCTGGGATGGCCTGTTGAAAGATTTCTGTGACATGACTACTATATTGGATACAGGGGGATATAAAATTCTCAGTGGTTCCTCCAGTTCACAATCACTCCTGAGTGGTGGCAATTGAATTGAACTTGAAGCTGTCTAAGTAACTACACACATCATGTCAGAGCCTCAGTGTCACTCATTCATTGTTTTCAGGGCTTAGAAACCTAAGAGATGGTCTTCAAAGTCCTGGAAAAAAAAAACAGTAGGTTACATGCTGTGTAACCTACTATTTGGACTTGCTACAGGGCTTATTCTGGGAGGCTGATTTCCAAATTTGGCTGATAATACGAACAACTTAAGGTCTTTTGTGTGACATGCAGTATGTTCTGAGTGACAAAATCTGAGATGGCATCAGTGTTAGCAAATGCATGCAATTTGGAGGTAGAACGACTATCAGAGGGGACCAAAAATAAGATGATTTCAATAATTCAAGGGAGAAACTCTGAACTTCTAAATTAAAAGAGTAATAATAGGAAATGAATAGGAAGAAATGGATCTGAAATTTACTTAGGAAGTAAAATAAGCCAGCTATGCTTCTAATTAACTTAATGGGGCTGAATAAATATGGTCAAGTCTGAACTTTAGGTTTTTAGCCTATTCAATTCAGTAAATAGTGGTTCCATTGCTAAGGCAAGAAATACTGGAGGAAGAGCAAATTTGGAAAGAAGTCTGAGTATTGACTGCGGACAGGTGGTGGTGATTATTCAGATGATACAAAGGATAAGATCATTAAAGGAAGGTGTGGAAAGGAAGAGTGTTGAGTCAGAACTGCACCTTCAGCATCACGAACATTTAGGGAGCATTGGGAATGAAACCTGGGAAAGGCTCTGAGATGAAATGTGGGAGATCTGAGAGGAGGTGGGAGAAGAGGTGAGTGTGAAGAAAGGAGAAGAGAGGATTACAAAGTATGAAATAGGAAACAATCACCATTGTCAGCTACAGTGACGGCTCATGGCTATAGAGAACAAAAAGTTCAGGTTGAATTTGTAGAACTCAATATATTTTTGACCAACATTGTCAGTTGAAATTTTGAGAGCACACTTCGGGTAGAAATGGGTTGAGGAATCAGTGAGACGTAGACAGCACGCGTCAGTAATTCTTTCAAGGATCATCAGGTTTTGAATTTAGTTCAGACCTTCTGTCTCAGGTATACAGCCCAAATCAGGATTCATGAAATGCCAAGTATCTGAATTCTGGATAATCACGCAGTTGGATATTACCGTGCAGTGTTCAACTCAACAGCAGAGATGCTTAGCTGTTCCCCAAACATTCATGTTCCCCCGTTCGTGGGATAGGGTTGTTTCTGGTATGGAGCTGTGCAGCCACAGACATTTCCAAAAGCCTTTGCATTTAAGTGTGGCCACGTGACTAGTTTTTACCAATAGAATTGACTGTCACTTCTTATTTGAGGCTTTAAGAAGCAGGATTCCCACTTTATCTTTCCTTTTCTATCAACTACATGAAAAGAACTTCAAGGCTCAAGGCTATGGCAAATCACAAGGTGGAAGGAGTCTCTGAATCCAGCTCATTCAGAGGAAAGCCACCAGCAAATCAGGAACATCTACCTTGGGTTGTTCTGTGCTATGTTTCCAAAATATTGAAGCTTATTTGTCTTAACGCTATTAGTACAAACGAAATGTGATCATGATACGGAGCAAACTTTTAGGTAACTGACTTATAGTTTATAGTTTAACTTTTTTTTTTTTTTTTTTTTTTGAGACAGAGCCTCAAGCTGTCATCCTGGAGAGAGTGCTGTGGCATCACAGCTCACAGCAACCTCCAATTCCTGAGCTCAAGTGAGTCTCCTGCCTCTGCCTCCCAAGCAGCTGGGACTACAGGCGCCCGCCACAACCCCCGGCCATTTTTTGGTTGCAGCCGTCATTGTTGTTTGGTGGGCCCGGGCTGAATTCGAACTCGCCAGCTCAGGTGTACGTGGCTGGCGCCTTAGCCCATTGAGCCACAGGCGCCGAGCCTATAGTTTAACTTTTAAATGTATAGACGTGTTGGTATTATAGAAGTGTAGGGTCTAACATTTATCGTCTGCAGATCTGATATAATGTAGTCCTTCTTCCAATTCAGTGTTTATAAACTTTACTAATTTAAAGTTTAGTGAGGCTAAAGTCCTCCTCTGTTCCACTCACACACAGTGGGTTCAGTCAAGGCCTGAAAGAGGGAGCATCTTTTTTCTAAATTGTACAAAAACACCATGTGGACTAGCTGTGGCCCTTAATAGTGACACCTCCTCCCCTTAATCTTGAAAGTCATTTCTTACTAATACATGGCAACATTTTTTTTAATAATTTCAAAAGTTTGATTGATGGACATATTGAAATACTTTCAAATATTTGCTTTATATACATTACTGTATTGAGTATCTTTGTCCATATATATTAAAGTATTGCTCTAGAATAAATTCCTGAAACTAGGATTGCTACATCAAACAGTGGAAGTATTTTAATTTTGATAGGTATTATCAAGTTGCACTCCATAATGCTGAGTTAATTCACAGCCCTCAAGCAATATATGAGGATGCCTATTTACTCTCACCACCAACCAACCAGTGAGTTATCAGACTTTACTAATTGATAAATGAACATCTTCTTCTATAGTAGTTTTATTTTGAACTATTCTTAGAAGAAAGAATCTTCTCATAAGTATAAAAACCACTTTGTAGCCATTTCAGTTACCTATCTTTTTATTTGTATGTTAAGTTATTGCACGTCATTTCCTTTTCAATTTTTCTTTGCCAACATGTTTTGTGTATTTATTGTGTATGTGATTGGAGTGCACAATTTGGCCCAATCTGAGAGTCTTTTTCTTTTAATAGGAAAGCATATCCTATTTATACTTATTGATATAAAATATACCTTTCAGTTCTGATACTGTTAGCATTTTTTTTCTTTTCTTTTCTTTTCTTTTTTTTTTTTTTTTTTTTTTTTTGCAGTTTTTGGCCGGGGCTGAGTTTGAACCCACCACCACTGGTATATGGGGCCAGCGCCCCACTCCTTGAGCCACAGGCACCACCCGATACTGTTAGCTTTTTATGTTATTGTTATTTTCATACTTTTAAGATTACTTACTGTATGTTTTATATATTCTTTGTGCTTTTGAATCACAAGTTTCCTTCTGAAAGGTTGTATTCTGTTTTTAATCTTCCAGTAATATAATTTTAGAAATGATAAGTTTAGAACTAAATTTTATAAAATGTAGTAAATACTCTGTTTCTTTAGGCAATATATACTCTTTCCCTACTTCAAACAATGACAAAATTACTATATTTCCAAATCCCATTCTTCCTCACTTGATTTTAGCTAGTATTGTTTTTGAGAGCACTCCTGTATCTCTTTAAATACATTTAAATACATACTACTAAATTATGTCAATTTATATCTTTGGACAATCACCTTTTCCCCTCCTTCACTATAAAAATTGAGGAAATGCAGATGAATACAATGCCTTCCTCTTTCCCATCCCTTGTCTACCTCACTAGGGTTTATTGTATTGGATTGTTTCTATCAAAGTGATTTTAGAGAGAAAAGACATCTTTATTCTTCTGTCTTATAATTAGGAATTCTTTGCCTACTCTGTAGGAACAGATACATTATTCTACATGCAGAAGTCACTCCATATATCTAAATACTACGTTTGAACTGGCCTCGAAGTTATGGGTAGAACTGGATCATTACAGGTCTTCCCCTTACAGAGGCAGTATTTACCCCTGAGCTTAGCATATGGCCAAGAGCAGGCCATACTCATGCTCCATGTAAGCAAACAGATCCCAAATAGTACCCTCAACAAGAGCTGAGCCATGCAGTCCCAATTCCTCCTCGCAAAGTCACATGATGGTGAGGAGGCATGAGGGATTGTAGGAAAGAAAGAGTTTTTTGCTAGGGAATCTCTCTGTCTATGGAAGTAAGCACAGGAAAAGGAAATGTGTGTCCTCTAATCCCCACCCCAGTACCTCATCTGCCTCGCATAGTTCCTGTCACACTTCCCACATAAACAGGAGTGTAACTAATGATCAATCATGAAAAATAATTCTAGAAGGAAGATAATTACATGAGGATTATTTACCTCATAATTAACAACTTTTGGCACCAGAATTGTGGTAGGCACAATAATGGCTTCCAGAGATTTCCTTGCGTTAATCCCCAGAACCTGCAAATATGTTATGCTACACGACCAAAGGATCTTTGCAGATGTGATTTAAGTCAGAGAATTTAAATGGGGAGATTATCCTGGATTACGTGGTGGGCCCAATCTAATAACTTGAGCTTTTAAAGGATGAAAGCAGAACAGTCAGTCAGAGCAATGAAGCACAAGCAGAGGTGGGACATGAGACCTGGCAGCCTGAGGAATCAACTGATAGGCAAGTACCTTTCCAGTACTTGCCTCTAGCAACTAAGGGTAGACAGCCAGCAAGAAACAGGACCTCCAGCCAATGGCCACAAGGAACCGAGCTCTACCAACAACCAGGAGAAGACTGGAAGTGGATTCTCAGATCCATAAAGGAATGCGGTTCTGCTAACACATTCTTCATTTCTTTCTGCCTATGACCCTCTATGGAGAATATCAGCCTACTGTGTCAGTCAATTTCTGACTTACTAAATTTTGTGATGATAAATTTGGGTTATTTTAAGCTACTTAAGGAGTTGTTATTTGGAACCTGGAGGTGTATAATGTCTGTCCCCAAGATCTGTGTCAATGTAGACACCTGATACAGAGATGACTACAGGGAGCTCCAGGTTAGTATGAATGGACTTGAAGATCTGGCACTTTATTTCTTTGCTATTAAGGAACCAAATAAATAAAAGCAATTGATAATTTCCTCTATTCATTTGATAAATTCCAACATTCAAATCATCAGGCTTGGTTTTCCTAATTTGACTGTGTAAATTTTAAATTCACAATGTAGCTTTCAACCCCCCCTCAGGCCTTCTCTATTTGCAACCATAACAACTGGGTCATGAAGGTAAACTCTGTTCCTAAAAAAAAATTGCGGGGACTAGGAGCTGATCTTGTCTTCTGTCTTCACTTGATATCCTGGACTTCCTCAGCGGCATTTTTTTTCTTTAGTTTTTATTTTTATTTATTTATTTATTTTTATTAATTCATTTGTACATAGATCATGAATACATTTATGCCATTATGGGATTCAATGTGTTGATTATTTGTACAAATTGGAGTGCTTACATCCTACTAATCAACATAGCCTTCACCTCATTTACCCAATTACTGTGTGAAGACATTTGTGTTCTACACCTGATAGATCCGACTTATACTTGCAATATGCTCCATAGGTGTGGTCCGCCTACTAACCCTCCATCTTTTGACCCACCCCCAGCCTTCCCCTCTCTGTCCCCTTCCCTCCTCCATCCTAGGCTACAGTTGTTTTTCATTTTTCATATGCAAGTGTGAGTGATTATAAATTGGTTTCGCAGTAGTACTGAGTACATTGGATATTTTTTTCCATTCCTGAGATACTTTACTAAGAAGAATATTTTCCAGCTCCATCCATGCAAACATAAAAGAGGTAAAGTCTCCATTTTTTTTAATGCTGCATAGTATTCCATGGTGTA
>CAUYRH010103774.1:0-27228 GCA_963574655.1 Perodicticus potto
TTGCCTCAGCCTCCCGAGTAGCTGGGACTACAGGCGCCCACCACAACGCCCAGCTATTTTTTTGTTTTGAGTTTGGCCGAGGCCGGGTTTGAACCCACCACCTTCGGTATATGGGGCTGGCGCCCTACTCGCTGAGCCACAAGTGCCGCCCAGGGAAAAGAGGTTTTTGAACAGCCCAGTGCTATGTTGCTGCCTTGTCCACTTCTCTGGCAGCATTATTCTCCTTGAAGAGCAGAGTATGAAAGTGGTCCCATTTGTACTCTGTTTCTATTGGAGGCAAGTTTGAATCTTGCTTTTAAATCACTTTTTTCCCTCCTTAGATACCAATGGGGAAAACATTGCAGAGTCGTTGGTTGCAGAGGGCTTAGCCACCCGAAGAGAAGGCATGAGAGCTAATAAGTAAGTATTCATTATCCTTCAGTCCCTCCAACTTCCTTCAGGTGGTTGGGTAGTCAACTGTAAATTGGCTTTGCTGCATTTTCATTCTTCCCTCCTAACAAAATTGGTGACTTCAGATGCTTTCATGACTTCTAGGACATTCTTGTTTAGTTACGGATTATTTTGTGCCCTGAGGTCACTCAGAATTCAGTAAGGGTGTTTGACATGTGTATCTACTTTAACAACAGGTTTTGAGAATGGGCAAGTCTACTAATAAGAGTCAACAGGTTTTAGATCATAGATAATCAGTTACTTATCCACTCATTCATCCCCAACTATTTATTTAGCACTTACTGTATTCTAGATTGTGTTCTAGGCACTGAGACTATACCAGTGAACAGACTCTAATGTGGAGACAGACAATAAACCAAGAAACAGATATATAATCTGTTATATGTCTGTTCTTATGTCAAGTGCAAGGAATAAGTGCAGTGAAGATTAAGCAGGTGAATAAGACCTCAATTGTTCTGTTTTGAAATTCAGGGAAAGTTTATATATAAAGACTTTTAAGTGTGTGCTAGTTTATGAACATGTAATACTTAATTAGCAGATAAAAATGTATTTGTTTAGCCAATGGCAGTGTGAACTTATTAGAAAGTGTTACGTATGTAAGTTTTATAGCACATTTATTATGCTTAAGTTCACTAGTGTTGGCTCTTGGTAGGATGGATTGCAGTTGGCTTTAATTAACACTTTAGTCTCTGAAAAGTGATATGCCACATTTGGAATTTGGAGACTGTAAACATGCTGTTTTTAAATCATTAAATCTTTGCTATTTTAGATAACTGTTGTAGGCTTAGAAAAGACTTTAGAAAAATATTTGTATGAGGTGTACCAGTGAAGAGGATGAGCAAAGGCACACATGCACCTTAAGCATTCTTTCTGCCTTCATGGACTCTGGGGTCATGTTTTTCACCATATACCTCTTTGGTCGTTTCTGACTGCAAAATTCTTTGCTGGACTTTGTAATTAAGGTGTGTGTGTGTGAGAATTTGTTGAATTAAGATGTTTGATTTAGGTGGTATTTTTTTGAAACATTCTAAAGTTCTATTTAAGGGCAATTTCTGGCTTGATTATTATCACTGCAGTGTTCTTTGGAGAATTGAGTTTGCAATCAGAATTAATAATAAAATCCCATAGCATTATTGCATAATGCAATAATAAAATCCCACAGAATTATTGTATGTTCTAAACAAGGAAATCTCCCCTGGAGTACCATCCTTCTTTTTCCTTCAAAATTGTCTTGATCTAAAGTCTCTTTTCCTCAGTTTTGTATGTGCTTCTATCTCTTATACTACATTTCTTCATCTAATTAAGGTTGTGGATTTGAATCCTTGAGGATGTGGTTGCTTTTGGGGAGAGGAGAGGGAAGAGAGAAACTGAAAACTTGCTTGCTTGAGAAATGGTAGGTTATCTATGTCTTCTTAGAAATCCCTACTAATTGGGAGGAAAGTCGTTTTATGCATGTAGACCTTGGTATAGGTGTGTGAGACTGTGCCTCCTTTAGCTCAGATAGAAGAGAGAGAAGAGCCATTTCCAGCCTTTTTTTTTTTTTTTTAAGTTGCTTTGGTCTGTCTACTTATGTACATACACTGCTCTTTTATGTAGTTTGGTTTCCTGCTTAGGAAGGAGGAGGCTTCCATTTTCAAACTGCTTGTACAGGTAGTTTTGAGGTAACATTATTTGTAATAACAGTGTTCACTCAGCATTCCCTAGGCTAGTTCTGTAGACTAAGAAAGAGTAAGGGTGGTTCTTAGTCACCTTCCCTGTACTGTGTCCTGCTGAGCTGTGTCTGGATTCTGGTTCCTGAATCTGGGGTGGTTAAATGAAGCAGTACCCCCTGGAGTAGCACCCCTCTGAGCCACTAACTTGTTTTTTTCTAATCACTAATGGTGGCAATACTGAGATGTGTGTTAAGTTTTTCTCATTAAATGCTCTTTTCCATTCAATCTGTTGTTTGAAAGAACAAGTTTGGAACCTGGAAATTGCACTTATGGTGATTTTCTGGTGATAGACTGAGTCTTAAGTCGTGGATCTGAAACAAATGCTTTAGGGGAGAAGATGCTGAAGAAACCCCCTGTCAAAGAGCCTCATATTTCTTTCTTTGTTTTTTTTTTTTTTTGGTCAGGAAATTTTATTTGAACATTCTAAAGCAATATTGCTTCAGATGTTACTTACGTGTCCCAGGCAGGATTAACAAAATTAAATGTTTCTAAATTAAAAATTCAGTTCCTGCAGGAGTTTCAAAAAGAAAAGAGAAGAAAACAACCCCCCCTCCTAAAAGAAGTATGACCTACACATTTTGAAGGAACCCCAATGTTTCATGCAATGGTGGGCAAGATGTAAAAAACCACCCAGATTCACACATTTCTATACCAATCATCAGAAAAAAGTACTCTGTAGTCAATCTGTGCATCCAGATGCATTTGGGAATCTACATCTACAGTTATTACCTACCTCCCCTTGTTTTTAATAATTTCTTATTTAAAACCTTCATTCAAACCCCAAGAAGATGTAGGACTAACTTGCGAGGGTGGGGTGGGAATAGAGCTTCATATTTCTATTTGTGAACTCACTAACCCCGCTTGTTTATTTTTTCATGTCCTAGTCCTGAGCAGAACCGGCTTTCAGAATGTGAGGAACAAGCAAAGGCAGCTAAGAAAGGGATGTGGAGTGAGGGGAACGGTTCTCATACTATCCGGGACCTCAAGTATACCATCGAGAACCCAAGACACTTTGTGGACTCACACCACCAGAAGCCTGTCAATGGTGAGGCTGGCGGGAAAAGACAGCTATGACTCAGGATCATTTCCTTCTAATTGCGCACTTTGCTTCCTGAGGTTTATAAAATCTAGTAAGCCTTTGTTTTACTTACTTAGTATCCAAAGGAAATCTTTAAAGGTAAATAACACTAATTTGGAAGGGAATTTGTATTCCTTTCACATAGGTTATAGCAGATGTATTTTGCAGAGGTTAGTCCTTTAGTATTGCGAAGTAGTAAATTGCTGGTATTTTGTACATTAGAGATGTTTTGTTTACTAAAATAAGGCTACTTAAATACTACCCCTAAACTTAGAGGTAGAAACATGTATTCTGTATTTATCTAAACACATATAGTTCTCCCTCAGTATCTATGGGGAGGATTATCACCCACATATGCCAAAATTGTATCAAGTCCCTGATAAAAAATGGCGTAGCATTTGGCTATAATTTACACCCATCTTCCCATATATGTTAAATCATGTCTAGATTACTTATGATACCTAATATGATGCCTGTGCATCACTTTATCTTCTTGGATTCAATGTACTACTTGGTGTGTAGCAAATTTAAGTTTTGGTTTTTAGAAATTTGTGGAATTTTTTCCTTTTTTCTGAATATTTTCAATCTCTGATTAGTTGAATCCATGAACATGGAACCTGCAGATATGGAGGACCAACTGGGTGTGTGTGTGTGTATATATAATAGATGTGTGTGTGTGTGTATTTTTTGGCCCTTCTTCGAGACCTGACTAACCACAGATTGTAAAATGAAATTATTACCAGTACTTTTTGCTGGGTATCTGGTACTCAAAGCATCCTTGCTTATGGATAACAAAGCTTCCTTGTGAGCACGAGGTCCCTCAAGGTTCAGAAGACAGAGAAGCAAGTCTGCTCTGTGTTCTTCAGGAATCATCTGTGCAAGTGTCTGTTGTGCAAAACTGAATGATCTGCCAGTGCATCCTCACTTTTCAGAGGGAGGTTCTCTCAGGGTTTTGGAGAGGGGAACTGTGCTAAATGCAGTTTGATTGGGCATTGTTTTTCCTTAGCACACCTTTTGCTAATGATTTAAGGTATTTTTTCTGTCATGCAGCCATCATCGAGCACGTGCGGGACGGCAGTGTGGTCAGGGCCCTGCTCCTCCCAGATTACTACCTGGTTACAGTCATGCTGTCAGGGATCAAGGTCAGACTGGGTTATGTGGTGGGCTCAGGGTGTGTAGAAGTGTTCATTTATACGTAGATTTTTTTACTTGGGGATTTCGGATCCACTGTCTTCCTGATATGGACCATTAACGTTGACCAGAGTACTTTATTCTTGTTTTAGTTTAAACTTCATGGTGGGACAATTCTAATTGAATTTTTTTAAATTTTTTAAAGTACTCTGGGTCTCCTTGGAATGGACTGTGCTTTGAGATTATTCAGTATGTAAATCTAGAATAGGAGAGATGAGAGTCTCTGAAGTTTGCTGAATATGGCATCTTTTGATGTAAAATACTCATTTTGATTTTAAAAATTCCAAAGATTAAAAGCTAAGTACTGACAAATCTTATCTTGGTAAGGGGCTGTTCTCAACTGTAATTACAATAAAATTATTTTCTTCATGGTAATGTGGTTTTATTTGCCTTTATCAAGAAGTCTGAAATGATATTTCCAGTCCTTTTTTTGTCAGTATGTTTTTAAAAGGGTTAGAAGACCTGATTTCAGACTTTCCTGACCTTAGCTTTATGGCATGTGTACAATCTGGAAAGCTCACTGTGGGGTGAGAGTGCTTAGCACTCACATTTAGGCAGCATTATTCACCTGTGTTAATTCACTTTAGTGCCCGACTTTTCGACGGGAAGCAGATGGCAGCGAAACACCAGAGCCTTTTGCTGCAGAAGCCAAATTTTTCACTGAATCGCGACTGCTTCAGAGAGATGTTCAGATCATTCTGGAGAGCTGCCACAACCAGAACATTTTGGGTACCATCCTTCATCCAGTGAGTATGCCTGTGCAGACTGTTGTAGTGGATCAGGGGTGCTTTTGGGGTTTGTAGAGCTGGTGTTTGCTTCTCTTCTTTCTCTCTGTTTTTAATACCTGTTTAAATATTTTGGCAGGATTATCATCTTCTGATTTTGAGACATTTTCTAGGGAGATACCCTTGTCTTAAGGAATTGGACAAATCTGTGTACTTTCTCACCTTTAGAAAATTAATCCCCAATGTTATTGGGTTTATAAAGGGACAAGGAACTTTATCACTTATTTTTCCAAGTGTTTGGTCCTAGAGGATGCCAACAGGAAAGGCTGGACACTGCCACATTTAGAAGTAAAACTGAAATTTATAAAATAGGATTGGTGAGGTTTGTATGCAGGTCAGTTTTCTGGATTATTGGTAGACCTATTGTGTGGAAAAATAATTATTTTGTCTAGTCCAGTCTTTATCTAGTTGTTTCTTACCTCTGCTTGTAGCAGGAAATAGGCTTTTTATGTTCTTGTAGTTCTGTTGGGGAGTTTTACCCTATTGTGCACTTTGGTAGATGAGTTTATTAAACATGAAATGACCTTGTTTTTTAACACCTAAATTTGAATGGATTTCCATTATTGTAACCTATGTCCAATATAGTTAAACTACTATTACTTATTCTTTGGCTAGATAATTCTTTCATGGTGGCAGTTGTGGAAGGCTGTGAGGCTTGGTTTGGAGTGTGCCAAGGTCATGTCTGTTTCTTGTGAAGTACTGAATGTCTGGCTGTGCCCTGCCAGATGGCTCTGTGTCACTGTAGAATGTGACTTATAATTCACTGGGCAAAATGTAGCTTCTTTTATTCCCTACTCAGCCTGTTCCTCGGCTCTCCCCTTATGAAAAGGGGAGGAAGTGCTGATCTTAGGGGAGGGAAGAATAAGGTATAATCTCTGCTAAAGATTAACATCCTCCTCTGCCCACAAGAAGAGCTATTGAAATGTCAATTTCATTCGATGCTACTAGCATTTATCCTGCTTCTATTAAGTAGAATTACCATGCTGTGTGTTGCGGGGGATATGAAGCTGCAGCTGTTTGTTGAGAAGTCTTAGAGTCATGTTTCCCACCTTGGGGATGGTTTCCTAATGAGAGAAACTACTTTAAAAACAATCACAAACTTTAGAATAGATAGGGACAATGTTAATTTTGTCAGACTTCTAGAAAATGGATTCTCTTGCGACAGAATCTAATCTGTGCTTGCCTTCTCTTGTGTTTTGTTTTTCAGAATGGCAACATCACAGAGCTCCTGCTGAAGGAAGGTTTTGCACGCTGTGTGGATTGGTCGATTGCAGTTTACACTCGGGGTGCAGAAAAGTTGAGGGCAGCTGAGAGGTAAGGTCCATCAGGGAGGCCTTGTAGCTAGCATCTTATCAAGGATCTTTAGAGAAAGAAACCTAGTGATCTTCCCTTGCCCTGTATGTCAGGGTCTATTTTGTTTCAGTAAAGGGATAGGGAAATTCCTTATAGAGGAGTGACTTAAACATCAGTCTTTAGGTCCAGTCTAATTCAATGCTGGATAGTAAGAGCTTAAGTTTTTTACTCAGACATTATTCTTCACTTGATCTGCTTTTTTAATGTTTTCAGGTCATTTTTTCCCGAGCCCCTCTTTTATATTCTGGGTTTTAGGCATTTGGAATGAAATAAACTTGAGGCTCATTTGATGAAGATGAACGAGAAAGGCTTGAGTCAGGGTATGATGGAAAGATAGAACCTGTGCGTCCTGAACTAGGACCATTTGATCTTATGAAGCTTACTGCTCATTTTATTTAAAAGTATTTTTTAAATTACAAGTGCTAATACAACTCTAAGGTGTTTTTGTCATGTTTTTAGCTTAGTGCCTATGATTAAAGCAGCTATAGAACTAAATAATTTCCAGAAAACCATGTGTGGAAATTCTAAAAATTGGTGACCATTGCAGTGTCAAGGTCAAATATTTCTAGATGTAAGTGAGTTTGTTCCACTTGAAGGGGTAGATTGGTGAACTTGTTCCATTTGAAGGGTAAATAGAAGAAAATAAAGCAGATGGTAAGAGTAAATGAATGGAAATGATGCTCAGGAAGGTCTGAATTACCACCTCCCAGGGTACATTTAAGCTAAGATAGTCAATGACTATGGTCTACTCTCAAGTCTTGTTGTATGACTTATTTCAGAATCCTCAAATTATTATGGTCTTGATAATTACATTTTTGCCATTGAGGCATACAGCAAAGTGATGTGCAACAGCATTAATTGAATAACTATAGTATTCATTCCCTTTCTTAGGTCTTTTATATCCTTCTGTACCTGTAAGCATAAATATTTGCAAGTTTTTTTAAAATTAGTTTTTAATCTGGCTCATTTCATATGGCACATTGAACAAAAATGTACATTGAAAAAACAGTGATTACTTAAATTTTTTTTTCAGTTTTTATGTTGTTCTTCAGTTAAATTAGAAAGACATAATACCCTTATCAAGTACTGTATTCCAAATACTTCTCATTATTCTGTGACGCTCAATTTCTTTTGTATGGTGCAGAAAATCTTGTTAAGTAGTCTAAATTATACTTTTGGTTGATGCAATTTTTTTTCGTTAGGTTCCTGCCCCCTTTTAAAGCAAAGTGAATACAATGAAAGTAATATCTACATGTTTTATAACATCTTTGGGAGATTTTATAGACTTTTTGCAGAGTGTTCATCATTAAAAAATAGGCTGTAGACCAGGGAATGCAAATCGTATTTCTATAATATGCAATTACTTGTCTGCTGTTTTGCATGCTGCCTATGAGCTATTTGTGTTATAGGTAAGATTGTATTCTCTGTATCAAATTAATGTGCTTTTACAGCTACTATATCCTCATTTTAGTGCAAAAGATTGCAGTTCTATTTTCAGAAATAATAGTTTCTTTTCACTGCACATGTATTCACTGATTTGTAAATAGTTTTTAAGACAGCTATTCATTGATTTTATTTTTTTCAAATCTTTGTACATTTTCCTTTTCCCATTCTTAGACTGACACAGAAAATATCTACTAAGCTTAATAATACTTCAAAATAAATTTTTGGCTGCATGCTTTTTAAACTCTTGACAGTAAACTTCTGTAGGAATTTTATCCATTTTTCAACTATTCTTTAGGTAGATGCATTAAAATTGGTGACATTTTGCTCTGAACAGAATGTAGTTGTTGGTAACCTTTTTGTAACTCAAATAGAAATTGAGCATGCCCATGCTTCTAAAAGTTTGCTTATGTGTGTGCCCCATTTAAGAAAGCAGTTGCTCTGTATTTGTTAACTGAAATTTTCTAGTAGTCGCTGAGAATATACTGGATAAATCAAAGAGTTAATTGTCAAGGTAGACTTGTACCATCCGGGCTTAAAAATTTGCACACCTGGACCAGTCTTCTAGCCATGGGTTTATGGTATATATACCCTGTGGATATTTTCTTTTGCTGTCACTGTTTGTTCTGGTTTGACTCTTGGTCTTTCTCCTGGTTGTGTCTCTAGGAAAGGGAAGGATTCTGCATTAGTTGTGTGCTGCCTTGGTGGTGGTGGATTTCATTTGCTAACATAGTCTGTCTGAATGATCTTGCATCCTTTCTTTGTTGTTAGGTTTGCTAAGGAGCGCAGGCTGAGAATATGGAGAGACTATGTGGCTCCCACTGCTAATTTGGACCAAAAGGACAAGCAGTTTGTTGCCAAGGTGAGTCATTCTCAGCATCTTGATATGCATAGTGGACATTTCCAGAGAAGTGATAATACAAGGATTTGAACAATTAGAAATGCTGCAGCTCTTGAATATTTCAAGGCAAGCCAATGGGGTGGGAGTGTGTGTGTATATGTGTATATTTGTTTGTTTATTTTACGGGGCTTAGAAACCATAAGAACTTTGGAATTTCTAGCTAGATAGCTTGAAATATCTCTCATATTTTAGGAGTTCTTTCTTTATTGCTTAGCAAATGGCGTTCTCTAAGATTTTCTGTGCCTAAGTACAGACAATCCCTCACTTAAGGTGATTTCGACTTAATGATTTTTTTGACTTTATGATGGTGGGAGAGTAATATAATTTTTTTTAATTAATTATTTTATTTATTTGGAAGGTGACAGTAATACAATTTTTAGTAGAAACTATACTATACTTTGAGTACCCATACAACCATTTAGTTTTTCACTTTTCGTGTAGTATTCAGTAAATTACATGAGATATTCAATACTTTATTATGGAATAGACTTTGTGTTAGATTATTTTGTCTAAATATAGGCTTATGTACTTTCTAAGCACATTTAAGGTAGGCTAGGCTAAGCTATGTTGTTAAATAGAGTATATTAAATAGAAGTAGTAGTTATTAAATGTATTTCTACACTTAGTAAATGTGGACATTGTAAATGTAGTGTATTAAATGTATTTCTACTTAAAATATTTTCAAGTTGTGATGGATGGGCTTATTAAGAGGTAATTATAAGTTAAGGAGCATCTGTTGACCTCAAGTTCCCCTTCTTTGTGTTCTGGAGCTTTTGTGGCTTTGTTTTGTTTCTGAGAGTTCTCCATTGATGTGTCTTGGGATGGATTGCTTTGAAGGGAACTAGAGCTGTTATGAAATAGATTCCTTATTGTATCTGCAGTGCTATAATAATTTTTTTTCTTAATTGCAGGTTTTAGTAACTTGAGTGGTCATCATGTTCTCCATTTCTTTCCAAAATGCTGTAATGTTTTCCATCCCATTTTTACTTTTGCCAAGAGATTTTGGAAGTTTTGTCTTTATGGGCTGAAAGTGGTTTAAGTGTTCATATTCTTGGATTGGGAGATGGCTATTTTCTGTCTGCTAAGCCTGAGTTTAAGTTGGAAAGCCACTAGGTGGCAGTGTCAGTCTGAAAAATCCTGAGGCTGTTTATCTTTGATAAAATTTTAGCAAATTCTCTGAGGGATTGGCTGGGATTTCTTCAGTTTCTTTTTTATGATGTTTAAAGTAATAGGTGACAGAATGGGTAGGTGGCCTCTTTCCCTCTTTTAGTAGGTGGTATCCAGGCAGCTGTAAGCTATAATCACCCCTTTCAGTGGACAGGAATGGGAGTTGTTCCTGGTCCCCTGCATCTTTCCAGGTCTTGATGACGACCAAAAAGGACCTTCACTTCTTTCTGTGTGAGGAGTGTACTAACACAGAAACTTAATCTTGGGTTGCTCTACCTATTTGGAACTCACTTATGCTGTACTCATGCTTCCTGTTAGAATCTTTTGTTGTAAGATTGTAGCTACACAATGAAAGCATAATTGTTCACTCAAGAAGGGAGGCAGGCCTTCTGGTATTCACCATCTTTGTTTAGAGCAGTGGTTCTCAACCTTCCTAATGCTGCAGCCCTTTAATACAGTTCCTGTGGGTCGCGAACCACAGGTTGAGAACCGCTGCTTTAGAGGGTCTGTGAGGGGGGAATCCTTTACCCTGCCCTTACCAGCCCCTCCTTGTTGAAGCCTAGTTTGTAGGAAAACCAAGACTATTTTGAAGAATTGTGGGTCTTTGCTGCTTAGGTAACTAAGGCATTGCAGAAGAACGAAATTCAAAGGATATAGATAATTGAGCCAATAGCTTCACATTTATCTTAAATACGACTTAATTGGTAACTAGAAAAGGGAGAACTGCCTATAGAAGGCAGTTCTCTGTTTTTTAAAATCTAGGATTCTAGGACTTTTTTAAGTAACAAAGTGAGGCTTTTATTATTACAATGAAGTTTTACTCATTACAATGCCAAAGTGGAGGAGATTGCCTCTGGAAACCATCTAATTGAAAATTATGGGGAACAACCAGTTTCCTGTAAAACCTGAAACATAAATTTAGTTCATTTGGACATAAGCCTACTTAGAGGGTAAAGAGAAAAATGTATTTATAGGTAGGTAAGGGGTTTTAAAAATTCTTCAGCATTATATTTGCTTTTAAAATAGGGAAATAAGCATAAAAAGGATAAGCAGAAATACCCAAAAGAGTGTACATGAAACATTGTGACATAGCTTTCTTTTTTTCCCCAAAGACAGAGTTGATCATACTGTTTCTCTTAAGGTTGGCAAACTATGGCCCATGGGCCAAAGCCGGCTTAGCACTTCTTTTTTGTATGGCCTGTGGATTTTACATTAAAAAGTGGGTTTTGTATTGATACAAAATGTTTTGTGGCATGTGAAAATTATGTGAAATTCAGTTTTATTGTTGCGAGTAAATTGGAACATAGCCATGTTTTTTTGTTTGTTTGTTTGTTTTTTGAGACAGAGCCTCAAGCTGTCACCCTGGATAGAGTCCTGTGTCATCACAGCTCACAGTAACCTCCAACTCCTGGGCTCAAGCGAGTCTCTTGCCTCCACCTCCCAAGTAGCTGGGACTACAGGCGCCCGCCACAACACCCGGCCATTTTTTGGTTGCAGCCGTCCTTGTTGTTTGGCAGGCCTGGGCAGGATTTGAACCCGTCAGCTCAGGTGTACGTGGCTGGCGCCATAGCCTGTTGAGCCACAGGCGCCGAGCCCATGTGTATTTGTTAACATATTTGTCTATGGCTGTTTTCACGCTGTAATGGCAGAGTTGAGTAGTTGTAGCAGAGAACAGATAGCCTGCAAAGCCTAAAATATTTGCTGCCTGACCTTTTACCTAAAAGTATGATGATCCCTTATCTATCTATACTGTTGCTACTTAAAGTGCATTGATAAGACATGGGGTGCTTGGGTCAGATTGTAAATTAAGGCATTGTTTCCTTCATTGAGAAAAACTTAACCACAAAAACAAAAAAAACCTGTCAGCAGTGTTCTTAGTGATGTAGTTGATTTATGTTTTAGTGCAAGTTCCTTATCTTATTGCAGACTGGCAGCCATTTTGAATAGTACCAATCTATATTCTCTTATGTATAATTTTTAAGTTTGCAAGTTTTTATTTTTAATACAGAGAAATTTAAAAATTTTTATAGACTTATTAAAAAAGGTAACAGCTCAATTTTCTTCTCTCTTAAAGCAGCCACTTCTAATTCTTGGCTAATTCATATCTTTGAATAAAATGTTTATATGGCTATTAATTTTTTAGTTTTAGGCATAACTCCTTCATATGGTGGAAGAGGAGGATTTATTTTTTTCTCTCAACATGCACATACTCACTTGGGCGCACACACATGCTATTTCTCAGTCTTTCTAATATGATTTTATCATAATTTTGTTAAGTTATGCTGTGCTATGTAGCATACTATGACTACTTTTAATTTCCTTCACAACCTTTTCCCTCAGTTAGTACTTTTGTCATTTACGCTAAAAAATATTCTTAATTCAACCTTCAAACTCTGCCTAATTTTCCTCTCAAGAGGAGACTCATTCAGTCTTTTAATTGATCTTCAATAATACTTTTTTGGAACCTGTGGCCTTCATCAGTCTGTACTAGTTACTCTTTTTTGCCAGTTCTAGACCTGTCATCTTAGTTTTTCTTCACCACTGTCCTGAGGGAGTTTCTTTGCCCTACTTTTGGATTAGAAATATGCTTACTGGATCTTGTGGCTTTTTCTTTATGATTTATAACTTCATTTTTTTGGCACATATTCTCTTAACTTCATTGCAGAAGAGAGCCTGGGAGGTAAATTTTCTGAAAACTTTGATGTTCATTCTCTGCTTACCCTTGATAGTTTAGCTGGATACAGAATTTGATTTTAGAAGTCATTTTCCATCAGTATTGCTTCAAAAGTTAGCTATCCGAGGGTTTTTTTTTTTTGTTTGTTTTCTTGTTTTTTTAGGGGTCTGAAAACATGATATCACATTCTTACATGTGTATGGTTTCTTCATTCTGATCTTGGTGTCTGATATGTAACAGTGATATGCTTTGCTTATCCATACATGAGTATATTGTGCCTCAATATTTAGTTTTTTAGTTCTAGGAATTCCCCCCAAATATCTAGTTGCTCTATTTTCTTCTTTCTACAACTCCTATATTTGTTTTGTGTGTTTGTGTGTTTTATTGTTTGGGATTCATTGAAGGTACAAAGAATTAGGTTACACTGATTGCTTTTGTTAGGTAAATTCCCCCTTATAATTTTGTGTTCCACCTCCCATAGAACTCTTATATTTGGATGTTGGACTTTGTGGGCTGGTCTTCCAAAGTTTTCCTCCTGTTTTCTATCTCATCTTCTATTCTTTTGGATTTCTTTATATTTATTTTTATGCTGTTTCATTGATGTGATATTATTTTAACTTCTAAAGAGCTTTTTTTTTTTTTATTCTCTGGATATTTCTCTTTAAAAAGTAATTGTAATTTCAGTGCTTATTTCAGAGGTGAAAATCATCTTTTAGCTCTCTGAGCAATTTGTTTTCTTTTTCTTTTTTTTGGGAGGGGGCAGAGTCTCATTATGTTGCCCTCAGTAGAGTGCTGTAGTATTACAGCTCACAGCAACCTCAGACTCTTGGGCTTAAGCAGTTTTCTTGCTTCAGACTCCCAAGCAGTTGGGACTGCCCGCTGCAGTGTCTGGCTTTTTTTGGTTGCAGTTATCGTTGTTTAGCTGGCCCGGGCTGGGCTTGAACCCGCCAGCTTCGGTGTATGTGGTCGGCACCCTACTCAGAGCTATGGGTGCCGAACCAGTCTGAGCAATTATTTTTAGATTTTATGAGATAGAGTCTCACTCTGTTGGCTAAGCTAGAGTGCCATGATGTCAGTCTAGCTTATAGCAACTTCAAGCTCTGGGTTCAAGTGATCTCTGCCTCAGCCTCCTGAGTAGTGGGTACTATAAGCACTTGCTGCGATGCCCGACTAGTTTTTCTGTTTTTAGTAGAGACAGTTTCTTTCTCTTGTTCAGGCTGGTCTCTTAACTCCTGAGCTCAAGGGATCCTCCTGCCTTGGCCTCCCAGAGTGCTAGAATTACAGGTGTAAGCCACCACGCCTGGCCCTTAAGTTTTCTTTTACCTGCATACCTCTGTGTTTTTCAAGGCCCTCTTCCTCTACCCACATCTTTCCCTCCCCCCCCTTTGGTTATTTTGGTTACTTAGTTTTCATATTAGAGACTTTCCTCCAACATTTGCTAATCTCTTATTTATGAATGAGCTATTAAAACACTGGGTTAGAAGCAATGAAACTGTATGTGGGATTTAGGGTATACATCTTAAAATCTAGCTACTGCTTAGAAAGATTTGAAACCAATCCTAGTTTTTAGTCACATTTTCATTCCCAGTTAAAATGCTTGATTTAACAGTTCCTGAGTCTTTTGGCAAGGTGGGGAGTGGAGAGGGATTCTGCAGTCTAAAGCAGATTGGCTATTGTGTTTTCTTCTCACTAGCAAAGAATTTTGCTTTTGTGAGTCAGTGGCATCAGGTACTACTCATCCATCTGCTTACTACCTTCCAAAGTTGTGTTGCAGTGTTCTTCTCTTCCATTATCTTTCTCTTTAGGGGCTTATGTAGATAGATTACTTTATTTGTGTCTAGGGGTGTTTAGAAAGGGAACCAAAATAAATGTTTTAGTTCACTTCTTTAATTGATGCTTAATATCCCATCATAAGGCTGCACCATAATTTAATTAACCAGTCCCTAGTAGGTTGATATTCACATAGTTGAATTTTTTTCATTATTTAGAAAATAGAATTAAATCTCCAAGTAAATGGCAGTCATCTCTTTCCTTAGAGATGATTTGGATCATTTAGCTCTTCCTAAATATTAACTGGTATATACTCCTAAGTATGATATTCTTTAATATGTTCTAATATAGGTGTCGGCCAGCTTTTTCTTAAAGAACTGCATAGTAATTATTTTAGGCTTTGTGGGCCTTAATAGTCTGTGTTGTAACTGCTGAACTTTGCCATGGTAACATGAAAACAGACAATATGTAAATGAACGAGTGTGGCTGTATTCCAATACAACAACTTAACAATATGAAGCTAGTGGGATGGCTCTTGGACCACATGGTTTGCCAGTCTCTGTAGTAGAACAGTAGACATCAGCATTAAATTTAAAAAGAAAATTTATGTGCATTAGTTTTTATAACTTAGAACCCAACTATAGTTCTGCTGTCATTTTACTCGATTTAAAGTGTCTGTTAATGCCAAGTAGCTTTTTTAAGGAAACCAAAGAAATGTCATAAGGTACACAAGTCCTCACACTTGTAGTCTGAAAGCCCTACACATCTTTGCTGGGCCATTCTGCTCTAAAAATCATGTGATTGTAAAGCTTTAACAAATAGTGATTCTCTCTTCAGCAGTCTCCCTGGGTTTTGTTTTGTTTTTTTTAGCAATTAATTGTATAAGACATAGCTAAAGGGCGGTGCCTATGGCTCATTGAGTAGGGCGCCAGGCCCATATAGCGAAGGTGGCAGGTTCAAACCTGGCCTCGGCCAAACTGCAAAACAGAAAAATAGCCGGGCATTGTGGCGGATGCCTATGGTCCCAGCTACTCGGGAGCCTGAGGCCTAAGCCCAGGAGTTGGAAGATGCTGTGAGCTGTCTGACGCCACGGCACTCTACCAATGGCAATAAAATGAGACTCTGTCCCTCTTAAAAAAAAAAAAAAAAGACATAGCTAAAATAGTCAGAAAAGAGCCTGTATAGGATAATCTTTGGCCTTTTTAACTGGATGCCTCTGGGGTCCTATCACTGATTTCTAGAAGTGATGCAAAGCTGTAGATCGGTGTTTGCCAAGAAGGCTCACTCCTGAGAAATGTGAAACTCAACGAAGTATTCTCTGCACAGAAGTGGCCTACTGAAAGTCTGGTTTCTGTTCATTCCTTAAGCAGTTTTACTTCTTAAGGAATGAAATGCAGGGGAGGGCTCTCTGTCTCTCCAGGTTAGCAGAGAAGCATGTTCACTCTACAGCGATTAGCAGAGCCTGCCTGAGACTTTTCTGCCTGTCGTGGCCTGCCAGTTTCCTCCTTTCCTTCCCTGTGGCGTTTTAGCTGATCTGTGCTGTTTGTAGCCATATGGTCCCCTGAGCACGTGGCTTAGCTTCCCTGCTCCTGCTGCTGGATCCACGGGCATTGCAGATTTCATGGACCTGAATAACATTGTTAGAGCAGGGAGGAGGGCTGGGTTGGAAGCATGTCCTCAAGAGGTGTCTTCTCACTGTCCTGCCTCCTTGGAGGCCCCTTGCTGGATTCTCTGTAACTCTTAGATAGCTTAAACAGAGCTCTGAACTAGGTACTTTGAGAAGTTATAAAAGAACTGGAAGTAGTTCCTGCCTTCAAGGAGTTTACCTTCTAAGACTTTGGTCTGGGACCCCTAAGTGGTTAACTGGCATGTCCAGTTTTGGAGATCAACATTTATAAGCAAACATGAATACAATGGATTTGGAATGCATTTGGTTTTGCCCTGATCATTTTTTCTGTCACAGCTCTAGATGGAGTTCATTATCATGTCTCTGAGGTACTTTCCTCTCATTTTTTTTTTTTTTATTGTGGTAAAGTTCATGCAACACAAAACTTACTATTTTAACCATTTGTAGGTGTACAGTTCAGTGGTGTTAAGCATATGCAAATTGTTCTGCAACCATCCATTTTTCAGAACTCTTTATCTTAGAAAAATGAAACTCTGTAACAAATAGTAATTCAATCCTCCCCCCCACAGCCTCTGGTAACCACCATTTTGCTTTCTGCCTTGATGAGTAACTGATATAAGTATAATTGTACAGTATTTGTCTTTTTGTGACTGTCTTATTTCACTTAGCATAATGTTTTCAGGATTCATTCATGTTGTAGGATGTGTCAGAATTTCCTTTTTAAGGCTGAATAACATTCCATTGTATGTATATTTCATTGATGGGAACAATGCTGCCATGAACATGGATATACAGATATTGCTGAGACTCTATTTTCAATTCTTTTGAGTTTGTACTCAAAAGTAGAATTACTGGATCATATGGTAAATTTTTTTTCTTTCTTTTTTTTTTTTTTGAGACAGAGTTTCACTATATCATCCTTGGTAGAGTGTTGTGGCGTTACTGCTCACAGCAACCTCAAACTCTTGGGCTCAAGTGATTCTTTTGCCTCAGCCTCCCAAGTAGCTGGGACTACAGGCACCTGCTACAACACCCGGCTGTTTTTTCTTGCAGTTGTCATTGTTGTTTAGTTGGCCTGGGCCAGGTTTGAACCCACCACCCTTGGTGTATGTGGCCAGCGCCGTAACCACTGTGCTATGGGCGCCGAGCCAATAATTGTTATTTTTTGAGGAACTGCCATACTATACCATTTTACATCCCCACCAATAGTGCACAAGGGTTTTAATGTCTATACATTCTTGCTAACATTTGTTGTTTTCTGCTATTTTTGTGTGTATTTCTTTTTGATAGTAGTCATCCCAATGGGTGTGGATATGGTATCCTATTGTAGTTTTGGTTTGCATTTCTCTAAATATTAGTGATGTTTAACATCACTTTTCATGTGCTTATTGGCTATCTGTATATTTTCTTTGGAGAAAGGTCCCCTTAGATCCTTTGCCCATTTTTTAATCAGATTGGTAATTTTTTTTGTTACTGTGGAGTTTTAGTAGTTCTCTATATATTTTGGATAATAATCCCTTATCAGATATAGATTTGAAAAATATTTTCTTCCATTTTGTGGATTGCATTTTACTCTGTTGATAGTTGTTTGGATGCACAAAATTTTAAAATTTTTATAGAATCTGTGTTATTTTTTTGTTGCCTCTACCTTTAGTGTCATACTTGAGAAATCATTGCCAAATCCAGTGTTGCAAAATTTTTGCCTTGTGTTTTCTTCTATCTAAGAGTTTTATGGTTTTAGTTCTTATATTTAAGTCATGAATCCATTTGAGTTCATTTTTATTTATCATGTTAGGTTAAGAGTCCAACTTTGTTCTTTTGCATGTGGATATTCAGTTTTCTCAGCACCATTTGTTGAAGACTGTTATTTACCCATTGACTGGTCTTGACCTCCTTTTTAAATATCACTTGACCAGATATATAAGAGTTTATTTATTTCTGGATTCTATTCTCTTTCTTTCTTTCTTTTTTTTGTTGCAGTTTTGGCTTGGGCCAGGTTTGAACCTGCCACCCTCGGTATATGGGTCCAGTGCCTACTCCCTGAGCCACAGGCACCACCAGATTCTTTTCTATTTCAATGGCCTGTGTGTCTGGCTTTCTGCTAGGACCATATGGCGTTAGTTACAGTAGCTTTGTAATAAGTTTTGAAATCAAGAAGTGAATCCTTTACTTTTATCCTTTTTCCAGATTATTATGACTAATCAGAGTTCCTTGAGATCCCATATGAACTTTTGGATGGGTAGGTCTCTTTCTGCAAAAATTGTCCTTGGGATTTTGATAGGGTTTGCATTAAATCTGTAAATCACTTTAGATAGTATTGACATTTTGACAATATTAAATCTTTCAAGCCATGATCACAGGATGTTTCCATTTATTTATGCCATCTTTAATTTTTTCTATTTATTTATTTATTTATTTATTTATTTTTTGAGACAGAGCCTCAAGCTGTCACCCTGGATAGAGTGCTGTGGTATCACAGCTCAGAGCAACCTCCAACTCCTGGGCTCAAGCAAGTCTCCTGCCTCTGCCTCCCAAGTAGCTGGGACTACAGGCACCCGCCACAACACCTGGCCATTTTTTGGTTGCAGCCGTCATTGTTGTTTGGCGGGCCGGGGCTGGATTCGAACCCGCCAGCTCAGGTGTACGTGGCTGGTGCCTTAGCTCCTTGAGCCACAGGCGCCGAGCCGCCACCTTTAATTTTTTCATCAGTGATTTGTAGTTTTTATTTGACAAGTTTTTCACTCCCTTGATTAAGTTAATTCCTAAGTATTGTTATTTTTGATGTCATGGAAAGGAAGTTGTTTTCTTAATTTTCTTTATTCTTTTCTTTTTCTTTTTTTGAGGCAGAGTCTCAAGCTGTTGCCCTGGGTAGAGTGCTGGGGCGTCACAGCTTACAGCAACTCTTGGGCTTAAGCAATTCTCTTGCCTCAGCCTCCCACGTAGCTGGGATTACAAGCGCCCACCACAATGCCTGACTATTTTTTTGTTGCACTTGTCATTGTTGTTTAGCTGACCTGGGCCAGATCGAACCTACGAGCCTTGGTGTACATTGTTGGTGCCCTACCCACTGAGCTACAGGCACTGCCGTTTTCTTAATTTTCTTTTTTGGATTGTTCATTGTAGTTCATAGAAATGCAGCTCACTTTGTGTATAGACTTGGTATCCTACTACTTTGTGAAATTATTTATTCTGGACTCCTTAGGGTTTTCTACCACATATAGCATCTGAGAACAGTGATAATTTTATTTCTTTTCCAATTTGGATGAATTTATTTCTTTTTTTTTGCCTAATTGCTTTGGCTAGGATTTCAAGTACTATGTAAAATGGAAGTGGCTCTCTGACATGATTTTTATGCAAAGATACTTCCTAATATCTTTGGTATTATCAGGACTTATCCATGTACTCCCATGTGGTAATGTAAAGAGAACCAAAGAATACAGGTTACTTCTTTTACTTGTTTTATGACTTTTAGGGTGAAAAGAGAGTTCTAGGGTCGTCTGACTAGTAAGGTGGCCTCTCCTACACCAGAAAGAGGTCAAGACTTAATTGCAGTTTTGTTAACAAACCAATTTGCTGATAAGATAAAGGAAATAATTGAATTAGAAAACATTTTATTTTATTTTATTTTATTTTGGGGGGGGACAGACTCTCACTTCGTTGCCCCCAGGCTAGAGTAGGGTAGCATCATAGCTCACAGCAACCTCAAACTTACGGCATTAAGCGATCCTTTTCCCTCAGCCTCCTGAGTAGCTGGGATTACAGGTACTTGCCACAGCACTCAACTAGTTATTCTATTTTTGTAGAGACAGAGTGTTGCTCTTGTTCAGGCTAGTCTTGAACTCATGAACTCAAGGAATCCCCTGCCTTGGCCTCCTAGAGTGCTATAATTACAGATGTGAGCCACCAGTCCCAGCCAGAAAATATTAAAAAAAAATATTCATCTGATTCCAGGGGCAGTGACTCATGCTTGTAAGTCCAGCACTTTTGAGAGGCCAGGACAGGAGCATCACTTGAGACTAGGAGTTGGAGACTACCCTGGGCAACATAGTGAGATCCTGTGTCTACAAAAAACAAAAAAATTAGCTGGGCATGGCAGCACACACCTGTAGTCCTAGGTGAGGTGGGAGGATTGCTTGAGCCCAGGCATGTGAGTGTACACTGAGCTATGATCACACCTGCTGCTGCACTGCAGCATGGGTGCCAAAGCAAAACTCTATCTACAAAAAACAAAAATATTTACTTGATTTTTAATGTTATTATTATTATTATAGGCTTTACTTTTTAGGACAATTTTTTTTTTTTTTTTGGAGACAGAATCTCATTTTGTCATCCTTGGTAGAGTGCCATGGTGTCATAGCTCACAGCAATCTCAAACTCTTGGGCTCAAGCTATTCTCTTGCCTTAGCCTCCCAAGTGGCTAGGACTACAGGTGCTTGCCATAATGCCTGGCTGTTTTTAGAGACGAGGTCTCGCTCTGGCTCAGACTGGTCTCAAACCTGTGAGATAAGGCAATCCACCTGCCTTGGCCTCCCAGAGTGCTAGGATTACAGGCGTGAGCCACCATGCCTGGCCTTCTCCCATATGTTTCTTAATCTTTTTCTTGTTTGTTTGTTTTTGTTTTGAGACAGTTTCACATTGTCACCCTTGGTCGGGTGCCGTGGCATCATAGCTCACAGCAACCTCAGACTCTTGGGCTCGAGTATTTCCCTTGCCTCAGCCTCCAAAGTAGCTGGGACTACAGGTGCCTGCCATAAAACCTGGCTATGTTTAGAGACACCGTCTCGCTTTGGCTCATGCTGGTCTCTAACCTGTGAGCTCAGGCAATCCACCTGCTTTGGCCTCCCAGAGTGCTAGGATTATAGGCGTGAGCCCCTGTGCCTGGCAGGACAATTTTAGATTTACAGAAAAATTAAGGAGATAGTACTGAGTACCCACATTACCCATAACCCCCACTCTAGGTTCCCCTATTGATATTGTGTGTGAGAATTTCACATTTGTTATAATTAATGTATCAATATTGATATATGATCATTAACTAAAGTCCATACTTTATTCAACTTTTTTTTCTTTTTTTTTGAGACAGAGCCTCAAGCTGTCGCCCTTAGTAGAGTGCTGTGGCATCACAGCTCACAGCAACCTCCAACTCCTGGGCTCAAGTGAGTCTCCTGCCTCCGCCTCCCAAGTAGCTGGGACTACAGGTGCCTGCCACAATGCCCGGCCATTTTTTGATTGCAGCCATCATTGTTGTTTGGTGGGCCCAGGCTGTATTCGAACCCGCCAACTCAGGTGTATGTGGCTGGCGCCTTAGTCACTTGAGCCATAGGTACCGAGTCAGAAATGTCATTCTTTTTTTTTTTTTGGTAGAGACCGAGTCTCACTTTATCACCCTGCGTAGAGTGCCCTGGCGTCACACAGCTCACAGCAACCTCCAACTCCTGGGCTTAGGCAATTCTCTTGCCTCAGCCTTCCCAGTAGCTGGGACTACAGGCGCCCGCCACAACGCCCGGCTATTTAGGAATTCATTCTTGATGACATTCTTACATTTTCCTAACAATCTGTGAGCTAGAAAAGTATATGTTTTATAAGTTAAAGTAGAAAGACCTCCGTGATGTGCCAGGACCATACCCAGGAGTTGAAGTCCTGCCAGGTGCAGGGCCAGCCTAGCCTTTACCTGCCACTGCCCATGGGCTCCATAGCCCTGGTTACCCAACTCAGCCCAAAGGTTTCTACTGCTTTGTGCAGGGCACAGGACGAGTAGCTGCAATTGTCCTCACCAGTGTTCTTGTTGGAAATTCAAATGTTGGGTTAATAAGTGGGGGCCACTAATCCCTGGGAGTTATGGATGTACTTATCAGACCTCAGGTACCTCTCAGAAGCCTACATCTCACCCTTAACCTGCCTTGGCTGTTAACAGTAATCACGTCTTGTGTATTCCGTGTTTCATAGTGTATTTGTGGAGTTATGTAACTAAAATATAGAGCTTTCTTCTTGAACTCCACTAGTTTTTGTTCAGTGTATAATTTCTAGAAGGGAGGTGGGTTCCCAGCAGGCAGCAAGTGCAAGTGGGTGTCTACAGGTGGAAGCTTTCTGCTTGCAGCCCCCTGCTCCTTCTTGGGGCACTATCTCCCACCCTTGGGTGTGAGGAAAAATAATGGTAGGGAGGGGGTTGTTCACTTACCACTACGAGAGAAATGTAGTTCAGGCCAGTCAACTCTCTAGGATTGGTGGATTCAGAGCCCTCAGAGATACACTTTAGTATGGCACATGGAGCTAATGAGTGCTTGAAATGTGGCTGGTCTGAATTGAGGTGTGCTCTACACTTAAAACATAGTATGTAGGGTGGTGCCTGTGGCTCAAGGAGTAGGGTGCCGGCCCCATATACTGGGGGTGATGGGTTCAAGCCTGGCCTTGGCCAAAAAACTGCAAAAAACAAAAAACAAAAAACAACTCCCCCCCAAACCCCAGATAATGTATTTCAAATATACGGTACCAAAAAATAATTCACTAGGCTCGGCACCTGTGGCTCAACAGGCTAAGGTGCCAGGCACGTACACCTGAGCTGGTGGATTCGAATCTAGCCGGGGCCTGCCAAACAACAATGACGGCTGCAACCAAAAAATGGCGGGGCGTTGTGATGGGCGCCTGTAGTCCCAGCTACTTGGGAAGCAGAGGCAAGAGACTCGCTTGAGCCCAGGAATTGGAGGTTGCTGCGAGCCGTGATGTCACAGCACTCTATCCTAGGTGACCGCTTGAGTCTCTGTCTCAAAAATAATAATAATAATAATAATAATAATAATTCACTAATATCTTTTTTCACTAAAATCAAAACAATAATATTTTGGATACATTGAGTTAAATAAACAATGTTAATCAATTTTACCTATTTCTTTTCTTTTAATTGGCTACTAGAAAATGTTAAATTACACACGAGTCACATTTTATTTCTATCGGCACTGACATTGCTGCCTCCCTTTTCAGAGTTGAGGCTGCCTCCCCCAAAGACCAGATTCCAGGAAAATTAAAAATCTCAACCTTTAAAATAATTGTTAATATGTTGTTTCCACTTGTGCAAAACATGTATTTGCTCTATATGTATATATATGCACATATGTAAGTAAATGTAAGTAAAACTTATGAAAGATTTATGAAACTATAAGTTATAGTCGGATGTCCACCTCCCATCCCCCACCCCCGCAGAATTTGTCCCAGAGCAGACACAATGCCCTGTCTAAAAAGAGCTACAGTCAAAAAACTGTTAGCAATTTAGCATTCTGATTTCATTGAACCTCTGGTCTGATCGCATCTCCTGTCACTCAAAGCTAGAGGATTGGGGCCTTAGCCCCTATCCAATCAGGTATGCTCCGTTAGGAACTGTCCAATTAGATGCACTAGGAGGAAGCTCCCGGCGCCATTGTCTCTTGCTTGGCACCCAGTTTGGACCTCTCTTTGTTGTTGCCATCTTCAGGAGGGCCTGGGGTCTCTGTTGCAGCCTCTGTCAGCTTGTCACCAACAGGTACTGAGAGATTCATAAGGAAGACACCAAGACAACCTTAGAAGCTGGGAAATGGTGAGTATATGGCACTGGGTGTCCTGAGAGGGGGAAGCTTCCGGTTGGCGCCGCAAGAGGCTGCAGTGGGCCCCAGGCCTTTTTGCTTCCATTTCCGAGTCTTAAGACTGGAGTTTCCAACTGGCACACTTTGGCCCTCAGACACTTTTGAGCAAAGCTTTGGGTAAGGCAGGCATCTGGGACCCAGCATGCCCTGCTCCTTCCTTGAGCACTTACTGGAATCACGGCCCAGAGCTCTCTTTGAGCAGCAGCTATGGGCTGCAGCACCTGGTTCCTCGTATTTATTTATTTAAGATAGGGTCTCACTTTGTCGCCCTTGGTGGAGTGCTATGGCGTCATAGGTCACAGCAACCTCAAACTCTTGGGCTGAAGCGATTCTCTTGCCTCAGCCTCCTGAGTAGCTGGGACTACAGGCACCCATCACAAACGCCCATCTATTTTTAGAGAGGGGGGGAGGGAAGGCTCTCTCTCTTCCTCAAGCTGGTCTCGACCCCGTGAGCTCAGGCAATCCACCCACCTCAGCCTCCCATGCGACAGGATTACAGACATGTGTCACCGCGACCGGCCTTCCCAAGCATTTATTGACAATGTAGTGTTCCCATGCATTTATTGACAATGTAGTGTCCTCAGGAGAGAATCCCACCTAGGAGTGGTTGGCCCTTTCATGGGAGAGGGTGTGGTATATCGGTTCCTCTCCCAGTTAAAAATAAACTGACGTGGCCTTAAAATGTTTTTCTTTTTTTGAGACAGTCTCACTTTGTTACCCTCAGTAGAGTGTCATCGGATTACAGCAACCTCCAACTCCTGGACATAGGCGATTCTGTTGCCTCAGCCTCCCGAGTAGCTGGGACTACAGGTGCCCGCCACAACGCCCGGCTATTTTTTTGTTGCAGTTCGACCAGGGCCAGGTTTGAACCCGCCACCCTCGGTATATGGGGTTGGTGCCTTACTCACTGAGCCACAGGCGCCGCCCTAAAATGTTAAAGATTTTATTGTATTTGAACAAATAGCAATTCATGAACGGTAAGGCCCTCATCCATGAGTTGTAATTTGGAGGTCCCAGGGTGGGGTGGTAGGTGATTGAAGGAAAGGTTCTCACAATGTGCTTAAAAAGTAAACCAAATTCAATAATTGGTTACGGTTATGCATTGACCTTATTTGTACTATCCAGGTGATACTTACCTGGTTTTGTAATCAGAAGATAATTGGAGCTTTGCACAGTGGCAGTATCGTAGCCAATGGGGTTATCCAAGGCGTGATTATTGCTAATTGAAAACTTTCCCCAATACCCTGCCGTAATGACTTGCAATATAGTCAGCACTGGCACTTTTCTACCGCGACTGAATAAAAAACAAAAAAACAAAACAAACAAAAAAAGAAGATAAAATTGGTGGTTTGTGATTGGTTAAGCTTAAATTTTGTTTCCAAGTTGATGTTAAGGTGCAGAAAATGATTCCTCAAAAAATTGTAACTAGGCACGCTGAGTGCTTTTGAAAATTGAAGACCTTTTCAGAAATAAATCTGAATATCAAGGTTCTTATAACCTAGGCTTTCTCACTTTATCCCCAGAGTAGGGATGGATTCTAAAATGCCCTTATCTTACAAACAAAGCTTCTTACAAAAAAAAAGTTGTCTTGGGCGGCGCCTGTAGCTCATCGAGGTGGCGGGTCAACCTGGCCTCTAACGAAATGCAAAACAGAAAAATACCCGGGCGCTGTGGCGGGCGCATGTAGTCCCAGGTACTCGGGAGGCTGAGGCAAGAGAATTGCCTAAGTCCAGGAGTTGGAGGTTGCTGTGAGCTGTGTGACACCACGACACTCTACGGAGGGCGATAAAGTGAGACTGTGTCTCTACCAAAAAAAAAAAAGTTATCTTCTATTGCTTTCCTGTTACTTTCTTATCTAGTGTAGATAGAATATACAACCACTTTTATGTTTTTTCCTCAACACAATTTCTTCCTCTCAGGTTCATTCCAATTTCTAAAAGAATCATTTACAAGTTAATATTTTTCTCCATGGTGCATCTCTAGTCATTTTCTTTCTTTTTCTTCTTTTTTTTTCCTTGAGACAGAGCCTCAAGCGGTCACTATGGGTAGAGTGCTGTGGTGTCACAACTCACTAACCTCCAACTCCTGGGCTTAAGCGATTCTCTTGCCTCAGCCTCCCCAGTAGCTGGGACTACAGGCACCTGCCATAATGCCTGGCTTTTATTGGTTGCAGTTGTCATTGTTGTTTGGCAGGCCCAGGCTGGATTTGAACCTGCCAGCTCTAGTGTATGTGGCTGGTGCCTTAGCCACTTGAGCTACAGGCATCCTAAAAAAAAAAAAAAGGAAAAATGCCCCTGCTGAGATCAGTGGTTAGCTGAATTTAAGGCTGAGAGGAAGATAATTGCGGCCTAATTCTTGAGGTTTTGTGAATGTTCTGTCTTTTTTCTCCAGCAAGGTTGAATAGAGATGTTTTTCCAGATATTTCCAAACTGTAGGCCTGATTGTTCATTAATCCATTTTTTAAATCTGGGACACTGAGGAATCACTTGAGGCTTAAAGAAACATTCTAAAAGACAAAGGAGCTTGGGAAATGTAAAGAGAATGAATTTACATTTCCTTTTGGTTTGTAGGTTTCTCAATGGTTTATGAGTATCAAAAATCCATGGGGGAGAGGGGCTGCTAGCAAGAGAAATAAAGCTTGCTGAGAGATTTTGTTTATTTATTTATTTTATTTTATCTATTTTTTTGAGACCGAGTCCTACCATGTTGCTCTCAGTAGAGTGCAGTGATGTCACAGCTCACAGCAACCTCAAACTCTTGGGCTTAAGCGATTTTCTTGCCTCAGCCTCCCACGTAGCTGAAACTATAGGCACCCACCACAACACTCAGCTATTTTTCTTGTTGCAGTTGATTTTGTTGTTCAGCAGGTCTGGGTGGGGCTCGAACCCACCAGCTTCAGTGTGTGGTTGGTGCCCTACTAACTGCGCTACGGGCACCGAGCTTTGTTGAGAGATTTTAGTCTTCATTAAAAAACTATGAGTTAATAACTTTTCTATTATTTCACTATAAAGACCGACCATCTTTACAATTAGTAATTTATAAGAAATCCATTTGAGGGCGGCGCCGGCTCCATATACCGAAGGTGGCAGATTCAAACCCAGCCCTATCCAAACTGCAACATAAAAACAGCCGAATGTTGGGCCAGGTGCCTGTAGTCCCAGCTACTCGAGAGGCTGAGGCAAGAGAATCACCTAAGGCTTGGTGCCTGTGGCTCAATGGGCTAAGGCGCCAGCCACGTACACCTGAACTGGCGGGTTCAAATCCAGCCCGGGCCCGCCAAACAACAATGACGGCTGCAACCAAAAAATGGCCGGGGGTTGTGGCGGGTGCCTGTAGTCCCAGCTACTTGGGAGGCAGAGGCAGGAGACTCGCTTGAGTCCAGGAATTGGAGGTTGCTGTGAGCTGTGATGCCACAGCACTCTATCCAGGGCGACAGCTTGAGGCTCTGTCTCAAAAAAAAAAAA